>CM040434.1:32038807-32258934 GCA_022702705.1 Papilionanthe hookeriana x Papilionanthe teres
CAATAATACCAGAATATATCCATAACAAAATTGGAGATATCTGATACATCCAATTTTACGATTTAACTCTGTTGTATTTAAACAATATCACTTTGTTTTAAGGTCGTATTCAGTGACTTATTCCGCTGAGTTGTTGGAATAAAACGCGAAATATTCTAATACAACCGGCGCGGTGGTATTAGAAATATTCCGCTTTCATATTCAATACACCAATTCGGTGGATCCGCAGTTTGACTTGAATACATCGAGGAATACTCAAATACAACCGGCCACTGTAAGGTATTCCGCCGGACGTTCAGGAATAAAACGTGGAATATTCCTATACAACCACATTTGATTCCAATAAGGTCGATGCTCGATTGTATGTAAAATAAAAATAATACAAAAATATAACCAAAATAAGACTGAATTTTTGGGACTGCTTTATAGTAGTAGTGCACAGAATACAACTCCAATAATACTAGAATATATCCACAATAAAACTGAAGATATCTGATACATCCAATTTTACAATTTAACTCTGTTGTATTTGAACAATATCACCATTGTTTTAAGGTCGTATTCAGTGAATTATTTCGCTGACTTGTTGGAATAAAACACAGAATACTCAAATACAACTGGCTACGGAAAGGTATTCCACCGCGCATTTAGGAATAAAACAAGGAATATTCCGATACAACCGCATTGATTCCAATCAGGTCGATGCTCGGTTGTATTTAAGTGATATTACAAACGTTTTTAGGGTGTATTATCTGGTTATTAATCCAATGCAACCAAGTGAGGGGATTAAAAACACAACTTATAGAATAAAACGACAATGACACAAAAATATAACTAAAATAATACTTCATTTTGAATTAGTATACCGTTATTAAATTCTTTTCCAACAGTAGTCACTCAACAATAATAAATCAACGATAACGAATGTTTCTGTCATTCAAATAAATCAAAACACTATCTTCAAACAAATTATCCCCTATGTTCATTAGCATCAGTGGAACAAGTCTTTAGCAATCTAGATATCATCCTCTATGTCCATTAGCATGCTTGTATATGTCTCAGTCTGTTGTGATGTAGGCAGTTCCTGGAGTAATTTGAATAAAAAGTTGTAAACATTGCAAATTAAACAATAAATGAATAGCCTAGTCCACATTATAATTTACCTGGCTTAAGTGATCTGAGGTTCCAAACCAGTTTGCCTCATTTTGGAGAACTCTAGCATCACTTGGACCGACATCTTTCTCCGTTCCTACAAAAAAAGTAGACACGTTATGGAGGAGGCAGTATAAGTTTAAGAAATAAAAATTATTTCAGCAAACTAAACTTACTTTTTGTTCTCTTATTTTTTTCCCAATATCCTTTTAACCTTGAATTAGATATTCCTTTAGGACGCATCTTTACTGGGTCATTCAGGTTTTTCTCTTTACACGGGGTCTTCTTCTTAGTTGGTTTTGCCTGTTGTTGGGGTTCTCTCCCACATAATATTTCATCAGCGTCAAGTGTTAGTTTCTTTAGTGTATATAGCACAAACTTCTCAGCAACTTCATGGCCTTGTGTTCTTGTACTTATCTGGTATGCTAATTTATGAACATGTGTGCGATATATAAGTCCACTTGAGACGATTGACAACGTTTGAGACCCCTTAAGATGTCGATATTCTAAACTGTTGTATATGTCCCTTTTTGCATGTGTACACCATCAAAGTAATATATGTTTTTCAGAAATTTTGTACACGTTTTCATGTTGAAGAACCCTTAGAGCGTGAGCACATAGTAAACCCATCATTTCAAATTTTTTGCAGATCGCACATGATATCCAAATTAGCTTTGTCTAGTTTCACAATCCAGTATTTGTCTGTGTCTTTATTATCGAAGGTTCTTATGTGAAATTCTGAATCATTGTTGGCAAAGCCCTCCAAAGCAAGTCCACCCAAACCATAAAGAAACTCTGACTCGAACTTCGAGTATAACTTCCGTGTGTAAAGTAAAGCAACCTGCCTCAAAATAGGGTTAGATTTTACTGCAGGGACAATAGCAGATTGCTCGCATCTAAAATCTTCGCCCTTCTCATTTCTTCGCCAAGTTTTCTCGATATGTTCGAGGGCCAGAAAACATTCAGTTACCGTGCTTGTTGGCTTGGAGAAACTATGGCAATGTTATTAGTCAACTCACTCCTCTGCATTGATAGGATCCCCATTCCAAAAATGTCTTTATTGAAGGCTGTTGACCAATGATGCCTTATATTATACAATTCATCCAACCATACATTCTCCTGAAGTTCTCCCATCTCAATCATTTCGCCACAAGTTTCTTCGAATTCCACTTCTGAGTCACATCTACGCATGCATTTATAAAAGTGATCGTGTACTCTCTTATTTTTTCCTGAACCACAATGCACTTTTGAAGATAACTTTTTTGTATATATGCCATTGGCATAATCTATGTCTAGTTTGCGGCAAGCACTCTTGTATTGCTCTAGTCATAGCTTGATCTTGGTTGGTGAATATTGTGATTGGGTTCTTGTTATCCATTATAAGGATAAAGGCTTTGAATAACCACTTGAAGGACTCAATCGTTTCATCCGACAAAAAGCCAACTGCAAATAACACATTCTGCCACTGGTGGTTCACACTGACAATCGGCACACAACATAGGTTGTATTTATTCAGTCTATAGCTTGTATCAAATATTATGACATCACCAAAGCAGTCATAATCGAGTCTGGACATCCCATCGCTCCATAAAAAATTCAACAAAATGCCTGACTCATCAATTTGGACGTCCCACGTAAACATTGGATCCTTAGCTTGTAGTGCAGTGAATAGTTGTAGTAAAGAATTAGCATCCCCAAGTTCGATGTGTAATCTTCTCTCTCTTTGTAAGAGATTATATGCATCCCTCTTCGTACAGTCAAGATTCTCTACTCCACCAACTTCTGTGGCTAGGAAGCTAAACGCATCGGTGGTTCTAATCCCTGGTTTTGTCATCGATCTAAGGACATCCGCATTGATTTCACTCATCTTTATGCTTGAACGCAGCAGGTGCTTGTCGCCAACATCCACCAACGGATGGTTATGACTTTCTATGAATTTCTTTACCGACCAGTTCCCTTGGACATCAACGGCATATCGAATCATGGTAGCACAACCAGTCCTTGTATCCGCTCTCTTGTACCTCACCGATACATTGTCCTTCAATTCTCTCTTCGCACCAGCCTTACCACAAACAAAGTCCCTTATCTTGATCCTCTTTGAATTCGGCCAATAACCAATGTGGTCCTTTCGCACGGTAAATCCAACAATGTGTGCATAGGCACAATATTGTTCATGGGCCTCCTTCTCATTTTGATAACAGCTTGAAGCAATATGTTTACAAATGGATCATTGGAGGCACTATCTCTCTTGGGTATCTGTAACTCGGATCGGGATTTGTATGTCAGTAAAACTATCCTTAACAACGAATAATACAAAAATAATACCATAATAACACCACAGTCACACCAAGGTACCATAATTATAACTATAAAAGCATTGGTGTTTTTTAGGTATTATCACGAATAATACACATGTAACCCTAATAATACCTATAAAAGCACCACACCCGACAGTATTTCACAATAAAACCATAATATTAACGACATAATAAAATGTCCCATCTCCCAAACTACCAGAATACTACCTTCAAATTACCTAAATAAAACCACAGCCAAATCTGAAGCAAAGTTAAGTTACTCTTAAGAAACTGCCAGAATACCACCACAAAATTACCAAAATAACACA
The DNA here is from genome assembly GCA_022702705.1 of Papilionanthe hookeriana x Papilionanthe teres. NCBI lineage: Eukaryota > Viridiplantae > Streptophyta > Magnoliopsida > Asparagales > Orchidaceae > Papilionanthe > Papilionanthe hookeriana x Papilionanthe teres. The sequence goes on from CM040434.1 coordinate 32,042,586, forward strand.
ACGTACCGCTGAAAGAATACTTAACGAAAATACTTTTCTGAAACTACCTGAATACACCCATAAAATTACCCAAATAACACCATGTTCTACTGTGAAAGAGAACTTGACATTACTCTTTTGAAAATACGGGCATACTACCATAATAAAACGTCCCTCCTCCTAAACTACCAGAATACTACATTCAAATTACCTAAATAAAACTACGGCCAAATCTGAAGCAAAGTTAAGTTACTCTTAAGAAACTGCCTGAATACCACCACAAAATTACCAAAATAATACCACGTTCACCGCTGAAAGAATACTGAAACTACCTGAATACACCCATAATATTACCCAAATAACACCAGGTCCCACTATGAAAGAAAACTTGAGGTTACTCTTTCGAAACTACGGGCATACTACCGTAATAAAACTACCAAAACAGTGAAACAGTAATAGAACAGTGCGTACAACAAATTTTACCAACATGAGGGATATGTTCTGTCGCAGCTAAACTAAGCTGAAAATCTTGTTCCTCGAATATATTTTGAGATTCCAACTCACTGTTGACTTGATCAAATATATTATGCTCAAACGGTAGCATGCTTTAGCTTTAGGTTTGAATCAAAAGCAGACAAATAATCCTCAGTTCCTCAGGTCTATGACAAGCTAGGTCAGAAAAAAAAAGTCTCCGCATCCTAAAGATAATGGAGACAAAATAAGGCTTTTTACTTTGGCGGGAACGAAAAGCGCAAAAATTTTGCTTTTTTCCGTCGCGGGCCTCAACTCGGGTCGGGTTGGGTCGGCAGAATGGAATTTAAAATGCATTTTTTTCAAATTCTCCATGGTGGGACCCAGAAATCCATGTGGTGAATTTTTATTGGCGTTCGGACGCAGCGTTGCGTACGCCGTCCGGACGCAATAAAAATTCCAAGTAATGGTTATTTCACTTTGATATATGATTTCTTAAATAGTTTTTCATTTTTCAATTTAAATATTTTTTATTAAACATTCAAATAAAATTCCAAAAATAAAAATTTAACAAAAAATAAACCTAAAGAGTTTATAAAAAATGTTTTAACACCTGTGAATTCCCTATAAATTTGTGTAGAAATGATTTTAAATCTGTATATTGAGATTAGGTAGTTTTCTCTTACACTCGTATGTTCTCTCTTCTCTCACTTCTCTCCTCTCAGCTCTAACATTTGGGGCGTGTTCCACAAGAAGACAATTTTGGATCCAACATCTTAAAATGTGGTGCGGTGAGCGTGGACATGCCACAGACGAGATGCAGAGCCAATTATGAAGGAGAATCACAGTGGAGAGATCTCACCGCAATGGATTTCAATAAAAAAATTCATGAATTGAGAGATTCAATAGGTTTAGGAATTACGAGAATAGATGATGGGCTAGTTCAATGCTTTCTACAGGCAATCATGCAAAGAAAAGATCAGCCTAGGCTCTTAGGGGTCGAATCTGGGGGGGGGGGGGGTTCGTCAAAGCACTCTGCCGATGCCGATCAGACGCGTTAGCACCCAGACAACCAGAAGGGAAGGAGATTCCCTATGATTACCTAGCACCAGATCTACACCGATAGTTATACATTGGGTAGAGCACGTCGAAGCACCAATTCAACATACCCCTAAAAGCACCTTCACTCGACATAATATGAAGGCTATACCATCGAAAAAGCTGAGGAGTTCCCATATGGATCCTTGAAAGGGAAAGAGTGATTGGATTGACCACCTGGCGTCTTTCGAATCATCAGTCGGTATTGTACAGATAGACGGTGCCATAAAGTGTCGCCTCTCCTAGTGACACACAAGGAATCAATTATTCACTGGTTCCATGCTTTGCCAGTCAAAATTATTCTGACCTTTGCTGCGTTCAGAAAGCTTTTTCTATCACACTTCGCCAATATCCAGAAGCCAAGGAAAAAACGTAGGCTTTGTTATAGATCAAGCATGGGGAGAATGAAAACTTCCAGTTGTACATCACTCTTTTTTAGAAGGATTTGTTAGAAGTGCAAGATTTTCGTTCGAGTATAATTTGAATACGCTTGAACAAAAATTTCCTTTTGAGATGGTAGAGATGACCAACAGTCATATCGCTGGCCAAGAGTCCTTCATAGACTTCACCCTGGCCAAGTTGGCATCAATTGACCCGTGGTCGAAGAAGAGGAAGGCTGGGGGAAAAGATATAAGCTGAGGGACAATCAGAATCCCTCCGGTCAACAACATCACAACAACTCCCAGTAACCAAGGGAGAATTAGAGCCATCACTGCTCAAAATCAAAGTTCTGATTAGCAGCTGCCTTGGTATTACAAGCAACCTCATGTACACCGGGAGATGCAGGGTAAATGTATTGATGGCTGAACTAGTGGAGGCCATACAGACTAAGGAGTATTTTAGAAAAGCAATGCCTGATAGACATACAAAATAATGAGAATTTTAGAAAAGCACAGCCAATGAAGGCGGACCTACCCTCTGAAATCCAAATAAGTATTGCGAGTACCATCCATATCATGGGCACAATACAGAGCAGTGTCGACACCTCTGAAACCTGGTGGAGGAATCGATCAATGCCAAGAAGCTGAAGGAGTTCATCGCTGTCAAAGGGAAAACACAATGATAGGAAAAAGCCTCCGCTGAAGAAACCTAAGATGGAATGTCCAAGACAAAACGAGGTGCATGTCATCGGGATCATCTCATCTTTCTTTGGGGGAGGCAAAGAATCGTCCCGTCGATCTAGTCTGAAGAGACACTAGTTGGGTGAGGTATTTTTTGTTGCTTCATTTAAATGTAATCATCCTCTTAATATTATACAGATGTAGATCTCCCATTCAAAGGGAATCCGTATAACGATGTGATCATCATTACTGCATTGATCAATAACTTCCAGGTGGGTAGTATCTTGATTGACACCAAATGATCGTTCAACATCCTATTCAAGATGACGTTCGACAAAATTGGCCTAAAAATCGATAGACTAACAACACCGGATGGTCCACTGTTTGGTTTCTCTGACGAGAGAAAAGAAGCTTAGGTGTCATAAACTCTATGAATCTCATGGCGCAAGCATTAGAAGCATTACACAAGCATGGAGGACTTTCTGGTGGTTGAGTCCCCTCCAACTTTTAATGCCATATTTAGTCAACCACTCCTGAGTCACTATCGGGTAGTGGTTTCAACTTACCATGTGGATGTAAAGTTTTTTGGAGATGGAGAGATTACAACTATCTTAGGAAACTTCGAACAGTCGAGGAGTTGTTATCTTCGAGCGTTCTACAATGTGAGCCACTCACTATTCAAATCCAAAGGGAAGGGGGACTCGAGACCAATGGGACCATCCTCAGTGTACTTGCAACTGACGACAAAGAGCCCGATAAAGTTTTACTAATAAGTGAAAGTTTTGATGCAAGATATTAAAATTTATTGATCCAAACCCTTTGCGAGCATCAAGATGACATCACTTGGATGGTGGTGGAGATGTTATGGATTACGATTGATGTTCTTGCTATTGAATGAATACTAGCCCAATTGGTCGATCGGTGCAGCAAAAGATGAGTTCGACCACCAGAACTTTGGCCAAGCTGATAACAACAAAAGTATACAAATTGAATGAGGCTGGCTAAATCCGAGAGGTCGAAAACGTAACTTGGCTCTCGAATGTGGTGATTGTTTGGAAGCCTAGTGACAAATGGAGGATGTGCGTTGACTTCACAAACCTCATTGTTTCCTGTCCAAAGGATACTTATTCACTACCAAAGATCAACACAATGGTGGATGCAGTGATCAGTTACTCCACGATAAGTTTCCTTGATATCTTCTTCGGCTATTACCAGACAAAAATGCATCCGACCAACATAGAGAAAACCACTTTTATTACTACATAAAGAGTTTTGGTGTAATGTCTTTCAGGCTAAAAAATGCTGGGGCGACCTAACAACATCTTATGGATGTAATTTTTTCAAATCTAGTGGAAAAGAACGTTGAGGTATGTGGACGATGTCCTAGTTAAAATTAAATCGTCCAAACAACGCATAGAAAATATGAATGAAATGTTTGAAATGCTCAAAAATATAACATGAAGCTGAATCCATTGAATTTCACTTTTAGTGCATCGACTCTTAGAGCTTTTTATTAATTTCAAACATTATATTCTATCATATATAAATAGGGAGATCATTTCATTAATAAAAGGTTACGCATTACTGTTCATTACTATGAACCATTCTTTTTCTTTGTCTTCTCTCTGCTCTTATGCTATCCCTTGAGATATTCTTCACGTGCAAATTTAGATTCAACGTATGAATTATTAAAAAATACAATAATAAATCTTATAAATTTTTAATAAATACTAGACATATAAAAGTTTTAATAAAATAAAATAATAAATTTATTTACTATAAAAATAAATTTATCATGATTATGATGGGCTTGACCCCACTAAACTTAATCATCAAATCTCAAAGTTCAAATAATTTTTAAAATTATAAATTATATTTTAAAATAATATAATATAAATTATGATTGATTTTCTATATAAAATATACATCTTTTTTAAAAAAAGCATCCATATCCCCACAATAGAACGAATATTTTTCTTAGAACAATGCCATCTAAAACGTAATCTTCCCAGAATAAATAAGCAAAATAATCTCTACAAATAATAAAACATTAAATGGCATACACCTTAAAGGCAGAAGACTACGTACAACCCCCCAACCAAAACATTACATATATTTTAATAATATTTTATATAGAAACATAAATCGAAACAGTAGTCCTCCACCCTCCGCCTTATTACATCCTCAACCGGTTCCCGGCTGAAAATCACGCACGGTCAGCAACGGTCCACGTCATATCCCCTTCAAAAATCCAATGGCACACCTCTATCTTCCCCGGACCGGGCCCAAGCGCCACGAAAGCCCCGTGTGTCGGACTCCAGTCTGACGTGTCGAGATGACAGATGGCAACCCCTTGATTGATCTTCTCCTTCGTATCAACGGCCAAGATCTCCGCCACATAAACGCGTACCCGCGGCACCGAGTGGCAGTAATAAACCATGTAGGGGAACAGGCTCTGATGGCAGCTCACCGACAGGGTAACTTGACCGCCGTTCACCCCCCTCACATTTCCGATGAGGATGTTCCCCTTCGATCCCTTAGTGTTCGCCGTGGATCGCACCTCGATGTCGTCGCCGAGCACGGAGACGGCGAAGTCGATCATGTCCTCAGCCGACGCTGCGCAGCGCTTCGTCTCGCCGCGGCTCGGAGCGCGCTCGCAATCTGCTATCGTGGAATCCGCCGCTTTACCCATGGCGGTGTCCGGCAAGATGTGGAAGATTCCGTCGACGGAGGCGGCGGAGAACGGGATCTTACCGGCGATCGAACGCGGGAGAAATGACCGCGGCGGCATCCGGTCGCGAATGTCCGGCATCGGCATCACTGTCCCCTTCTTCAAGTTTCGTTCACGAAAGAACTTCCCCGGCTCGACGAATCGTTTCGCGGCTGCTTGTTTCACTGCTGCGATGGCGGGTGAAGTCGAAGAGGTATTGTAATATTCTTTGAAGTCAATGCCGGTTTTGGCATAGGATTTGAAGCTGGTGTTACTGGCGAAGTATTCCTTGAATGTGATTAGGTCATTAAAGGAACCCTCACCATAGCCCTTGAAGTTATCGCTGCCGGGATTAGTAGAGTTTCCGTAATTTGTGAAGTCGGCGGTTCCATCGTTGCCGCCCCTTTCATATGAGGTGAAGAAATTGTCTCCCACGGTTGTTTGATCCCGATAGCTGTTAAATTTATCGAATCCGCCGTTGGTTCCATCCCCCATCCCCGTACGACCGGAAAATGTTCTCCGGCAAATTCCCGCTCTCTCCATAAGAACTGAAGGAATTGTTTACTCCATTCCCTTCCTCGCCGTACGACCGGAAATTGTTCTCCGGCAAATTGCCGCTCTTTGCATAGGAAGTGAAGGTATCGTTTATCCCATTCCCTTCCTCGCCGTAATGTGCAAACGCGCTGTCGATCACGTTGCTGTTACTCGCATAGGTGCTGAAATCAGATGTTGCGGCATTGCCGTTCTTCCCGTAGCTATTGAACGACTCGTTGCCGGAGTTCGTATTAACGGTATACTGTGAAAAAAGTCCTTCGCGGCCGGTGCCTTCTGCGGCGTAATTAGTAAATTTAAGGTCGGGTACATTGGAGAATTCGTTGTAGGTGGAGAAATCGTCGGTTCCGCCGGCGGTGTTTGTGCCGTAAGAGGTGAAATTCGCGCTGGCGTCATTGCCATTGATTTCATATAAAGAGAACTTGTCATCGTGGCCGGCGGAGTTACGGCCGTAGCGGCGGAAGGTGTCGGGTACGTTGAAATTATAAGAGTAATTTTTAAAGGAGGAAAGGCCGTCGGCGGAGCCAGTACCGTAGTTGGTGAAGTTGCTCAACTGGTATTCGCCGAAGCTGGAGTCGCGGGGGTGGGAGGAGAGAGAAGGGGTGAGGTCGGTGGGGCAGAGAAGACCAGCGGCGGAGCAGAAGGAGGTGAGATGAGAGGAGAGAAGTGAAGGATCGGAGGCGGCGAGGTTGAAGAATGTGGTGGCATCGGCGGCTGAAAGAGGGGTGAGTTTAGAGAGTAAGAACGAGGGGTGAGGAAGATTGTTGGGGATTTTGCGGTTCCAATAACGGATCAGGGCTGCTTTTTCGGTGAATGGGTTTGGGGATGGGGAAGTCACAGCGGGGGATGAAAGGAGGAGGAAGAAGAAGAAGACGAAGAAGAAGGAGAGTGGAGCGGCCATGGATGGAGGGGGAGTGAATGCTGTGTTAGCGAGCAAGGAGTGGTGATGAATTGGCTATGCAGCCATATAATATACTATGGATAAGAGGGGAAGTTTAAAGCTGTCGCACTTAACGTCGCACTTAACGTATCTGTTCATAATGAAAATGGGACTCCAAATCCGCGCCAAATTTTGTTTTTATTTTAATGTAAATTAAAAGAATATATATATATATATATATATATATATATATATATATATATATATATATATATATATATATATATTCTATTAATTTAGATAATATGACTTATAATGTACTACTCATTATTTCACATAAATAAATAAATTGTAAAATAATGTTTCAGGCTCAATAAATTATTCCAAATAAAAAAAAATAATAGAATGATAATTTTTCAATATGCAATAAATAAACAATTATTTTCTGTCTTTTTACATTCGTTATAATTGTACTGAGCAATAAATTATGTTTCATAAATTCATTAAAAAAGATATTCGTTCCTTTTTTTTTTTCTCGATTATTTTGTCCCTTTGCGTATTGTTTCCCCTTGAGGCTCAGGTAATTGTTATTTCACTTTGATATATGATTTCTTAAATAGTTTTTCATTTTCAATTTAAATATTTTTTATTAAACATTCAAATAAAATTCCAAAAATAAAAATTTAATCAATAGTAAACCTAAAGAGTTTATAAAAAATGTTTAACTGTGAATTCCCTATAAATTTGTGTAGAAATGATTTTAAATCTGTATCTTGAGATTAGGTAGTTTTCTCTTACACTCGTATGTTCCCTCTTCTCTCACTTATCTCCTCTCAGCTCTAATATTTGGGGCGTGTTTCATAAGAAGACAATTTTGGATTCAACATCTTAGAATGTGGTGCGGTGAGCGTGGACATGCCACAGACGAGATGCAGAGCAAATTATGAAGCAGAATCACAGCAGAGAGATCTCACCGCAATGGATTTCAATAAAGTAGAATTGAGAGATTCAATAGGTTTAGGAATTACGAGAATAGATGATGGGCTAGTTGAATGCTTTTATACAGGTAATCATGCAAAGAAAAGATCAGCCTAGGCTCTTAGGGGTTGAATTTGGTGGAGCTCAACCTCAGAGGGTTCGCCAGAGCACATCTGATGCCGATCAGACGCTTTAGCAACCAGACATCCAAAAGGGAAGGATATTCCCCACGATTACTTAGCACCATATCTACACCGATAGTTATACATTGGGTGGAGCACGTCGACGCACCAATTCAGCATACCCCTAAAATCACCTTCACTCGACATATTATGGAGGCTAAACCATCGACAAAGCTGAGGATTTCCCATATGGATCCTTAGAAGGGAAAAAGTGATTGGATCAACCACCTGGCATCTTTAGAATCGTCAGTCGGTATCGTGCAGATCGACGGTGCCATAAAGTGACGCCTCTCTTAGTGACACACAAGGAATCAACTATTCGCTGGTTCATGCTCTGCCAATCAGAATCATTCTGACCTTTGCTGAGTTCAGAAAGCTTTTTCTGACACACTTCGCCAATATCCAGAAGTCGAGGAAAAAAAACGTAAGCTTTGCTATAGATCAAGCATGGGGAGAATGAAAACTTACAGTTGTACATTACTCTTTTTTATAAAGATATGTTAGAAGTGCAAGATTTCAATTATTGATAACCTTGACTTCTCTGACACAATGGATTAAAGATGAACGTTTCAAGTATAATTTGAATATGCTTGAACCAAAGTCTCTTTCTGAGATGTTAGAGATGACTAACAGTCATATCGCCGACCAAGAGTCCTTCACACTTTACCCTGGCCAAGTTGGCATCACTTGACCCACGATCGAAGAAGAGGAAGGTTGGGGGAAAAAGATATTGGTCGAGGAACAATCAGAATCCCTCCGGCAACAACATCACAACAACACCCAGCAACCAAGGGAGAATTGGAGCCACACTGCTCAAAATCAGAGTTCCGACTAGCAACTGCCTTGGTATTACAAGCGACGTCATGTACACCTGGAGATGCAGGGTAAATGTATTGATGGCAGAACTAGTGGAGGCCATACAAACTAAGGAGTATTTTAGAAAAGCAATGCCTGATAGACATACAAAATAAGAAGTATTTCAGAAAAGCACTGCCAATGAAGGCCGGACCTACGCTCTATAATCCAAACAAGTACTGCAAGTACTATCCAAATCATGGGCACAATACAGAGCAGTGTCGACACCTCTAAAACCTGGTGGAGGAATCGATCAACGCCAAGAAGCTGAAGGAGTTCATCACTGTCAAAGGGAAAACCCAATGATAGGAAAAAAGCCTCCGCCGAAGAAACCTAAGATGGAATGTCCAAGACAAACGAGGTGCATGTCATCAGGATCATCTCATCTTTCTTTGAGGGAGGCAAAGAATTGTTCCGTCGATCTAGTCTGAAGAGACACTAGTTGGGTGAGGTATTTTTTGTTGCTTCATTTAAATGTAATCATCCTCTCAATATTATACAGATGTAGATATCCCATTGAAAGGGAATCTGTATAACAATGTGATCATTGTTACTGCATTGATCAATAACTACCAGGTGGGTAGTGTCTTGATTGACACCAAATGTTTGTTCGACATCCTATTCAGGATGACGTTCGACAAAATTGGCCTAAAAATCGATAGACTAACAACACTAGATGGTCCACTGTTTGGTTTCTCCGAAGAGAGAAAAGAAGCTTAGGTGTCATAACTCTATGAATCTCATGGGTCAAGCACTAGAAGCATTACACAAGCATGAAGGACTTTCTGGTAGTTGAGTCCCCTCCAACTTTTAATGCCATATTTAGTTAACCACTCCCGAGTCACTATCGGGCAGTGGTTTCAACTTACCAAGTGGATGTAAAGTTTCTTGGAGATGGAGAGATTAGAACTGTCTTAGGAAACTTCAAACAGTCGAGGTGTTGTTATCTTTGAGAGTTCAACAATGTGAGCCACTCAATATTCAAATCTAAAGGGAAAGGGGACTCGAGACCAATGGGACCATCCTCAGTGTACTTGCAACTGACGACAAAGAGCCCGATAAAGTTTCCCTAATAAGTGAAAATTTTGATGCAAGATATTAAAATTTATTTATCCAAACCCTTTGCGAGCATCAAGATGACATCACTTGGATGGCGGCGGAGATTCTATGGATTACGATTGATGTTGCTTGCTATTGAATGAATACTAGCCCAACTGGTCGATCGGTGTAGCAAAGATGAGTTCGACCACCAGAACTTTGGCCAATCTGATAACAACAAAGGTATACAAATTGAAGGAGGCTGGCTACATCCGAGAGGTCGAATACGTAACTTGGCTCTCGCATGTGGTGATTGTTCGGAAGCCTAGTGACAAATGGAGGATGTGCGTTGACTTCACAAACCTCATTGTTGCCTGTCCAAAGGATACTTTTCCACTACCAAAGATCAACACACTGGTGCATGCAGTGATCAGTTACTCCACGATAAGTTTCCTTGATGTCTTCTCCGGCTATCACCAGACAAAAATGCATTCAACCAACATAGAGAAAATCACTTTTATTACTACATAAAGAGTTTTGGTGTAATGTCCTTCAGGCTAAAGAATGCTGGGGCGACCTAACAACACCTGCTGGATGTAATTTTTTCAAATTAAGTGGAAAAGAACGTTGCGGTATGTGGACGATTTCCTAGTTAAAATTAAATCGTCCAAACAACACAGAAAATATGAATAAAACATTTGAAATGCTAAAAAAATATAACATGAAGCTGAATCCATTGAATTTCACTTTTAGTGCATTGACTCTTAGGCTTTTTATTAATGTCCGAGGGAATAAAAGCTAACCTGGAAAAGGTACAAGTTAACTTAAACATGCCATCCCCTTGAAACACTAGAGAAATATAAAAGCTAACTGGTCTAATTGCAGGACTCAATCGGTTCAACTCTAAAATTAGGTGACAAATGTACGATTCTTCAGAACGCTAAGGAGAAGTCAACATTTTGATGGACACTCAAATGTGAAGAAGAGTTTAGATGTTTAAGAATTTCATTACCATAAACCCCACTATTACAAAGTCCCAAGCCAGCAGAGGCGCTATTTGTATACCTTGGAGTTGGGTGAGAGACTATTAGTTCAATACTGGTCAGAGGAGAGGCGAGAAAATAATTCCCTGTTTATTATACTAGCCAAGTACCCAAATGCAGCAAAATCAAGTATTCGATTATGAAAAAACTTGCCCTGATAATTTATGCTTTCATGATCCAACTGTATTTTCAAATGCATCCAATTCGGATTATCACTGGTCATCCACTGAAGTTTGTACTCACATAGTCGGAGCACTCTGATCGATTGCTAAAATGGTAGATGGAGCTCAATGAGTTTTATAGAGCCCATGTACCTTGTAAAATAATCAAAGCTCAGAATATCGTTGATTTCTTGGCAGGTTTTTGTAAGGCAGAGGAATCAAGTTAGTAAACAATTATCAGCATTGAACAGGGACCTTATACATTGACAAAGCTTCCAAACAAGCGACCGCCAACCTAGTACTGCTTTAAGAAGCAGTTCAACCAAAGAACACCTCTATCAGTCAGTTTCAATAGAGTTCGACATCATTAATATTCAAGCTGAGTATCAAGTCTTGATCACCAAACTTCGTATGACATATAAAATTGCTGATCAAGATTTGTTGGTAAAATTAGGTTCTTTACTAGTTTTGAGACAAGTCAATGGGGGAAGTTAAGGTGAGAGATGAATTAATGGTAAGAAGCTTCACCAAGAAAAAGAAAGAAATCAGAAGATTCAAAAATTTTTGGATCAAGCACGATGGTTTAGAAGAAAATCATGTCGCTGAAATCCTGTTTAAACGTATCAGTTTAGATGGAGCATCGCAGAGGCTTATTCGACCAACAATCAAAGAACCTAAAGCTATGAAGGTAAGGAAGAAAGAGATGGATGGATCCATACAACCTCTACTTGGAGACTAGAGAAATTTTAAACAAAGTTACTGACCAAGGTGTTTCAAAATCAAAGCCACTTTGATGATCGAAGAGAAACTCTTTAGGCAATCAGCCGCTTCGATGTACTTGAGGTGTTTGAAGGAAGATGAAGCGCAAGAAATCCTCTAAGAGGTACACTTCAGGGAACACGTGAGCCACTCCAGAGGATAAACTTTAGCCTATCAGATGCAGTAGCAAGGGTACTTTGGCCTACTCTCCTTAGATATGCCAAAGAATTTTTGAACTAATGTGAATAATGTCAGAAGTATGCACCTTTGCATCACCAACTAACTCTGAAGCTTCAATCGATAAAGCCTCTGGCCATTCTACAATTGGAGATTAGGCATACTGAGTCTTTTTTCATTGTCCAATGTTAGGTGAAATTTTCTCTTAGTATTGATCGATAAACTTTGGAAGTGGATTGAAGCTAAACCACTCGCCCAAATCACTACTGAGATGGTTTGAGATTTAATCTTATCAGACCTCATTTGTAGATACAAATTATCATTAGTAATCATCACTGACAATGAAACATAGTTTTTAGACCAGCGTGTAAAAGATTTTTGTGCAACTCAGAGGATTGATTAAAATTTTGCATTAGTTTATCACCCTCAAATTAATGAGTAGGCTGAAGTAGCTAATAAAATTTTCCTAAACTTGTTAAGGAAGAAAGTCAAAGGGGCCAAATAAAACTACATAGACTTGATGCCATTAGTACTTTGGGAAATTCAAACGACACCCTCATTGGTGATAGAACAAACACCATTTATGTTGACTCATTGACATGCATTAATTTTATGTAATTTTACCTTTTACTTTTCCTACATTTCACATGTTATTCTTATTTATTTATCACATATTTACTCATGAGAAAGTTTTTTTCATTTTTTTTGTGCAGGATGCGGGAGCTGAATATGAACAAGTTAGAATGAGAATATCAAGAAAAAAGTACGCCGAAGCAGCATGACCGTGCTTAAAGCCAGCGTGAACACACCTCTATTGAACATAGCTGGCATGATCTTACTAGAATTAGCAAGACCACACCATCTGGAATAGTAGGATGGCGTGACCACACCACAATCAAGCGTGACCACACCAAAACATGTAGTCTAGCGGAGTAACCACACTAGAAACAGGCGTGAGCACGTCTATGAGCGGAAAATTATTCTGTGAAGGAAATTTGATGGCCTAAGCCTTGTTTCTTACTATAAAATTAATCCTTAGGGCTTCCAGAGAGGAGTTCTACATCAAACTTAGCTCAGAGATTGAAAGAATAAAGTTTAGGAGAAATTTTAAGGGCTTTCTTGAAGATTATCTTCCTCTATTGGTGGAAACCTAATAAAGATAGTTTTTTTCCTTGCTTTGTAAGTGACCCAAGGAAAAATTGTTAAGAATTTCATGCCTATTTTATATTGATTTTGATGATATTGCACTTTAAAGAAGGGTATTTTTGATTTTTTTTCTGCAGGTATGAAGATTTAAGGACAATGAAGCAAAAATATGCAAAAAGGAGCGAATTTGGAGCAAAAAGGACCAAATTATAAAAATTTGATCTAGGGCGCCGATGGCGAGGTCGACGGCACTGTCAGCGTGTTTTTCCCAAGGGTTCATAATATATTTCAAGAGAGCTCACCGACGGCGAGATCGAGGCCGCCGACAGCGGAGCTTATTCAGAAGGGGTCCAAGGCTAAGTATTCTAGAAGGCCGCCGATAGCGAGCTCGAGGCCACCGATAGCGAGCTCGAGGCCGCCGACAGCAGAATCGACGGTTCTTTCACGAAATACATCAAATGTGGATGATTTTTAAAGGGATGCTTGGAAAATACTTGGAAACTCTTCTACTATTTTAAAAGGAACAATTTGGGGCCGAAAAAAAGGGTCCACTAGTGTCCATTTGTGTCTACTACGTGTCATTCTAATCCATTAGAGAGTCAAGTGTGCAAGTCTAGTGAGTCCATATAGAGTTTCTAGTGTTAAATTAGTGAGTTGAGATAGTGAAATTTGTGAGGAATTCTTCGAGAGATTGTAAGAGTGGAAGGGAAGTGAGAGATCTCTTCTTCATTGCCGTTTGAAGGAGAATTATGCGTACTGTAAAGAAAGGAAGAGATTCAGAGGAACTTCGAGGAGTTTTCTTGGGGAGGAATTTAAGATAAGTTGTGTTTATTTACTTTAGTTTGTATAACTTTGCTTTTATATATGAAATCTAAGTTTTATTGTATCATCTCAATGAAATCTGAGTAGTTTTTCTGTCTTTCTCCTTATTTTGATATTTTTGTGAAATGGTAAATTGAATTAGTGTGCCAAGAAAAGTTTAAAAAGTTGTGATAATCTTTTACTTAAATCTTAATTTACTTTCAATCTAGCCAATTGATTAGTTAAAATATGTTGAGTTTAACAATTATATTAAAAATTACATCCGAGATTCAGGGAGGTCAAAGTCCTTGGAAGTAAGGTGCAAATAAATAGAGAAATAATATTCATCGGGCGTAGAATTGGAGATTTTAGAGTGACAGGCTAAAATTCTCAATTCAGTCCTATTGTTTGGGTGCTGAAGAGTAGATGTTAGCCCTCAGGCGAGGGGAATGTGGGATCTCCGAAGTGAGAGCCGGTATCCTCCCAACCTAGCCGCAGATTCAGTAACTAAGCATAGGATTAGTCAATGTTCTTTATGCCTGGACTAAAGGGTAAAGAATAGGTATGCTCCTATTTGGCACAACACCGTTTTAAACTAATTCTAATTTTCCATTCACTTAAATATCTTAACAAAGGAGAAAGATTCTTGCTTATATATTTGAACTTCACTTTATTAGTAGAATTAATTATCTGTTAGTAGAACTAGTTTATTAAAACTTCAAATTATTATCGATTGCGTATTAGTGACAGATAGGTAGTTTTGATTTCCAAGTTGTAATTCTGAATGATTTCTATAATCCTAGTTTGTAGCCTCTAAAATATTCCCTGTGGGATCCATATCTCGGACTCAACTAGAGCCCTGTATTACTTGAGCGATACATATACTTGCGTTAAAAGTAACTTTGCGATTAAAGAATATATTATATATTTGTTACAAAAAGAATTAAAATTACGCTAAGTGTCCGCAGAGTGCACTGAAGTCAATTTGGCGCCATTGCCGGGGAATATAACATAATTAGAGTAACGGACAATTTAGGACGGTTAGAAAATTTTTTTATAGAATTACAACTTATTTAGTTAACTGTTTTGCTGTGTACTGATTTCGAAACTTGGGAAAGATTTATACCTTACGATTCAGAATTAGAACGCACTGTTAGGAGAATTAGAAAACTGAGAAAAGAACCTATAAATTTTGGTTCTGAAAATCTTATACCCTACGATTCGGAATTAGAACGCACTGTTAGGAGAATTAGAAAACTGAGAAAAGAACCTATAAATTTTGAAACAATTGAAAACAAAATAAACAACCAAAGAATATAAAATAAATATAAATCTAGAACACTAAGAGATTATGCTAACCCTACATTAGATGAAATTCACTTAACTATCCAAAATCCTGATGTAGCTGCTAATTCATTTGAGCTTAAACCTGCAATTATCAAAATGGTACAAAACAATCAATTTGGTGTAACTTCAAATGAAGATCCTAATTTACATCTTGCAAGTTTCTTAGAACATTGTGCTACTTTTAAATACGACAGAGTGTCTGATGATGCTGTCAAACTTAGAATTTTTCCTTTTTCACTAAGGGATAAGGCTAAGGCTTGGTTAAATTCATTAGCACCTGGATCTATTTGAACTTAGGGAGAACTTTCACAAAAATTCTTATCGAAATATTTTCCACCATCTAAGACTGCTAAGCTTAGAAACGATATCACATCTTTCAGTCAGTATGAGGGAGAATCGATATATGAATCTTGGGAAAGATTTAAAGAACTTCTTAGAAAATGTCCACATCATGCTTTACCAGATTGGTTAATTATTCAAACATTTTATAATGGATTAGTAGGATCTCTTAGATCTATCAATGAAGCTGCTGCTGGTGGATCACTAATGTCTAAACCTTTTGAAGAAGCCTATGCTTTAATAGAAGAAATGGCTACTAATAATTTTTAATGGCCTGCTAAAAGGGTAAATCCTAAGAGAGTAGCCAGTATTCATGATTCAGATGCTTTAACTATGATAGTTTCTCAAATTGCTGCTCTTTCAAAGAAAATAGATCAATACGAAATGAATCGTTCTCAAACACCTCCAGTGTTAGAAGAAAATTCATTAGGACAACTTGTAGATGCTCACTCTTCATACGAAACTATAAATTTAATAAATAATAGACAAAATAACCCTTATTTAATCCAGGTTGGAAGAATCATCCAAACTTTAATTAGAATAACCAAGGTAATGCAAATTCTGTTAATCCTTAGTGGGGGAACAATCCTGTAAACCCGTTAGGAAATATAAACAACCAGGGTAATTCTAATTATAAACCTTTTAATCCGTCAGGTTTTTATAATAATTCACAATTTAAGGAGAAGAAGTTATCTATGGAAGAATTAGTTTTGAATACGGGTAATTAGTTACAAAGTCAAGGAGCTGCTATTAAAAACATAGAAAACCAATTGGGGCAAATTGCTACTGCACTAAGCAATAGACCTGTTGTAACTTTACCTAGCAATGTTGAAGTAAATTCTAAAGATCATGGAAAAGAACAAATTAAGGCTATTCAATTAAAAAGTGGAAAAGAGTTGGAAACAAGAGTTCAAAAAGCAACTGTAGTTGAAAAGAAAAAAGAAGAAACTGTAGGAGAAAATGAAAGTTTATATTCTGATTTTCCTCTGAAAGCTATGAAAATTACTGTTGAAAGACCACCACCACCATTTCCTCAAAGACTAAAGCAACAAGATAAAGGAAAATGATTTGCTAACTTCTTAGACATTTTGAAAAAAATTGTTAATAAATATTCGTTTTGTTGAAGCTTTGGAACAAATGCCTAATTATGTTAAATTTATGAAGGATATACTCAACAAAAAGAGGAAGTAACTAGATCATGAAACCGTTGTACTCAGTGAAGACTGTAGTGCTGTAATTCAGAGAACGTTTTCTGAAAAACATAAAGATCATGGTAGTTTTACTATCGCGTGTGCTTTTGGTGAAAAATTTTATGGGCGAGCATTATGTGATTTAGGAGCTAGCATAAATTTGATGCCTTTATCAACTTTTAAAAGGTTAGGAATAGGAGAGATTGCACCAACTTCTGTAACTTTACAGTTAGTTGATCGATATATTACACATCCTAAAGGAGTTGTAGAAGATGTTCTGGTCAAGGTATCTTTCCTGTGGACTTTATCATTTTAGATATGGAAGAAGATAAGGAAATTCCAATCATTTTAAGAAGACCATTCCTAGCTATAGGAAGAGCCATGATAGATGTTCAAAAAGAAGAATTGACTATGAGAGTAAATGATCAAGAAGTAACCTTTAACATCTCAAAGTCAATGAAATATTCTTCAATAAAAAAGATGATGAATGTTTCAGAATGGATATATGTGATTATTTGAAAAGAGAATATTTCAAAGAAAATTTTGAAGAAAAAGAGGATATGAAAAAAAGATAATTATGATGAAATTGATAGTGAAGAAGCTGATTATATTCAGGAGAAATTTGAAAAGCTCAATTCAACAGCACCAGAAAACAGAATATTAATTCCATCTATTGTAAAACCTCCTGAACTTGAATTAAAAAATCTTCCAAATCATTTGAAGTATGTATTTTTAGGAGAGTTTTCAACATTAACAGTAATTGTATCCTCAGACTTAAATGAAATTCAAGAACAAAAATTAATGGGTACATTAAAAAAATATAAAAAAGCTTTTGGATGAGCTCTAGCTGATATTAAAGGAATTAGTCCTTCGATTTGTATGCACATAATTTTATTAAATGAAGAACATAAACCAAGAATTGATTCATAAAGAAGACTAAACCCTATTATGAAAGAAGTAGTTAAAAAAGAGATTTTAAAATGGTTAGATGCTGGAATTATATATCATATTTTGGATAGTACTTGGGTAAGTCCAATTCATTGTTTTCCCAAGAAAGGAGAAGTAACTGTTGAAGCAAATGAAAATAATGAATTAATACATATCAGACAAGTTTCTGGTTGGCGTATTTGTATTGATTATAGAAAATTAAATGCCGCCACCCAGAAAGATCACTTTCCTCTTCCTTTTCTAGACCAAATGCTGGATAAATTTGCTGGACACAAGTATTACTGCTTTCTTGATGGATATACCTGTTACTATCAAATACCTATTGCTCATGAGGATCAAGAGAAAACAACATTTACTAGTCCTTATGAAACTTTTGCTTTTCGAAGAATGCCTTTTGGACTATGTAATGTACCTGCAACATTCCAAAGATGTATGATGTCTATCTTTAGTAAGATAATTGATAATGGAATAGAAGTATTTATGGATGATTTGTCTATGTTTGGAACATCATTTGACGCATGCTTAAATCATCTTGAAAAAGTTTTGGAGCTATGCAAAAAAACTAACTTAGTTCTAAATTGGGAGAAATGTCAATTTATTGTTGCAGGAGGAATTGTATTAGAGCATAAAATTTCAGAAAATGTCATGGAAGTAGACCCTGCAAAAATTCAAGTAATTGTTGACCTCATTTTTGATGAGGTCTTCTCTTCTTCTCTTTAGTACTTAGGATCTAGCTTTCATGCTTTTCCTTTCGATCGTCCTGGAGGATTAGAATTAGGACCCACCACTTAGAAATTCAAACCACTTCTTAACTCCCCGCAAACCCCACAAACTTGATTGTAGACCCCTAATCATCTAGAGGGTTGAAATCAAATGTGGAAGTTTAAAGGACGAGTTCCTATAGGACTCTTCGGCCTTAGGACTACCCCCGGCGGCCCGGTCCAGTGAAGGGGCCGACTTACACACACACTACACCTATACACTACATTTTCACACACACCTCCTAAAACCACACCCATACCCAATTTGACCTCCCGACTCATGCAGGTGATTCACATGGATGGTCTTTAACCCCTAAGCCCTTAGCCAAGAGGGTTAGGAACAACATAGATGAATGCCTCAAATGAGTCATCTCATGGCTCATATAGGCTTAACATGGCGTCATGGCTCAATCAAAATGATTTCATTCCACTTACATTTACCCAATCTTCAATTTTCCAAATTTTCAATTTTTGACCCCCGGGACTTTACACCCGCCTAGCCTACCCAAAACCCTTGAAATTACCCAAAATTTTCAAAATTTCCAAATCACCCAAAATTCCCCAAAATTAACCTTGAACATTTCCTCACCACTCAAATTGATCATCCATAGCCAAAAATACCAAAAATTCCAAAAATACCTCCCAATACCCTCCAAATACCCAAAATGCCCCTCTTGACCCAAAAATCCAAAAAATCATAAAATTCCCAGAAAATTCCAGAAAATCCCAAATATTCCTAATTTCATTTTGTTCAACTACACCATGGGCCAATTTTGTCAATTTACCCCACTTTTGTCAAAATCCCCAATTTGACTCCATTTTAACCCAAAATGAACCCAATGTCAAACCAAACCTACCCAATTGACCCAAATTCTGGTCCAATTCAATTCTAAACTTCAATTCAACATCCCCAACACCAATCTAGACCAAATACAAGTCCAATTTAATTGGCATTTGAATCCAATTTCACTTTTGACCTTAAAGCCCAATTTGGACCCATGACCCAAACTTAGCCCAAACCAACCCAATTCAACTCCAATTAACCCCAAACCTTTTCTAAGCCTTCCTTAAAATCCCCAAAAACAAAGTAATAACATGATTTGCCCAAAATTTGAACCCAAACCCCACTCAAATTCAACCCAAAGCTAAAAGGCCCAATTTTGACCTAAACCCAAACCTAACCCAAATAAGCCCAAACCCCAAAATCAAAACCCAACCAAAGCCAAAACCTCTTTGAAACACTCCCATAAACATTTCCCAACATTTATTTTACATCAATTTCAACCCTAGCCCAACATTGGCCCAAGTTAGCCCAATTTGACCTACATCGGCCCATTTACCAAAGAAGTCCAAATCCAACCCAATTCAAGCCCAAACTACTTCAAATTGATTCCAAATCATTCATGAAACATTCCTAAATTAAATTCAACACTTATTGGATCCAATCCTTTGCAAAATTTTTATCCTAAAATTTGTTTTGAAATCTAAAAGCCCACTCTCTAAACCATCTTGAAAGCCCATCCAAAGTGAAATCCAAAAGCCCAAAGCCCACATGACAATTCCTTCTCATCATCCCTTTAATTGGAATCAATTCCTAAGTCCCAAATCAATCATCAAATCAACCTAAATTAAGCACCATCTAAATTTTTCACTAAATTGCCAAAATCCCCAATTCCTTTTTCATATAAATGGATCCACTTTTCCTAAGCCAAGGATGAGCCAAATGAAGCCACATGCAAGCCATGGACAAGCCACATGAAGCCATGGGGGTTTGACTTGTCACCAAGCCATTAATGGCAAGAGGAGGGAGTCCTTTCCTAAGCCTTCCTTAAGCCATTTTAACATCTTTAATGCAACACCATAACCCAAAATTAACTTAAACTATTTTGATGGAGACCACACCATTTTCTCCTAGCTGACCCAAGTGACTCTTTTCAGCCCAAAACCAGGCCTTGGGTGGTGCACCTAGCCCAAAAAGATGGGTTGCCCCAAATCAAGCCAAAATGGCCTCTTCCCCATACCATTTTAATCCAAGCACTTTACACATGTCCAAGCCCAATTGACTTCACCATTGCCAAGCCTTGACCTCCCTGGTCAAGATGGTGACACTTGCCTGCCGGCCAGCCACCTGGACCGCCGGAAAACACCACACCCGAGAGCATCATGTGATCCCAAGCTTGGAATTCTCACCTGCTGAGTTGCCCCATGCCCAATGGCCACCATGGCTGTTCTTCCCTTGACCTAAGCAGCTGATCCCAAGTCCTAACTCCCCCTGGGAGGCCCTCCAGCCTCTCCTATTTAAACCCCACCTCTCTCGGCCATGAGGAGGTGCTGAACCAACATTAAGGAAACTCCGCCAAAATCACTCCGTACTCTCCCCACACCTAGAAGCACTTGATCCCCACTCGTCAATTCGCCCTAATCCCCACTAATCGAGCTCAATTTTGGAGCTCAATTCTCGAGCCGTAACGGACATTCCCAAATCCTTCACCAAAGTCAAATTAAACTCACCTACACCCGCACAAGGTCAAGAGGAGAAGTTCCCCAGCTGAAAGCCCCTCTCCAGAGCCACCCATCCGTTCCGGACTCCAAAGGTTGAAATCGGGCTTGGTCAAAGTCATACCCGGACAATTCACTGTGCCGGAGGCTTCATCCGGAGCTTGCTTGGACCCAATCGAAGGTGACACAACCCTCGCATCGAAGCTACACTTCTCTGAGCGAAGGTATGGTCTTACTCTTCTTCCCGAGCTTCTGAACATTCTCCATTTTTATTGAGTCAATTTCATGCCACATAAACCATATGGATGTGTTCGTCTTCTCGAGACGAATCCATAGAGCATGAGAACGTTTAATTTGGTCGAGTATCGAGCGAGATCTTAAGCCTAGAAGATGGACGGTTCTCGGCCAGAGGGCTCGGGGACGATGAACGGATGCCGTTCATTCAATACACGCGCGGATGGACGGGCCGGATCAGGTCGGATCAGCGGATGATACGCGGAAGGCGGACCCGGGCTGCTGACTCAAGTGGCGGCGTCGAATGGGAGCGCGCCGCGTGGTCGTTCGGAGATGCCGAGGATGACAGGGCGCCGCGCTGGATAAGTAGGAAAATAGGCATTTTCTTATTTATTTAATTCCCTAAACTTCAAAAATACATAACTTTGTGTAGAAAAATCAGAAAAATAAAATAAAATTACCCTCTTGCTCGAAGTGAACGGAGGAGAATAATGTGGAAAAGAAATCATTTAGTTTCATTGAGTATTTGATTTTTAATAATTTATTTACTCTCTGCACTATTTCAATTCTCCATGCATGTATACAATTCACCATGGCATGAGACCATAGGGCTTTGAAGCCTCTGAATTTGGGAACATTCCTTGAATTTTCTAAAGTCAGAGGCCATCTCTATGAAGAGTTATTGATTTTTCAATTCTAGGTCACTATTCTGAGTATTTTAATTCCAATAATTAGCATGTTATGAAATAAATCCTAGGAAAATTTGGTGATGTTTCTTGTGACTAGAGAACTCTAGGAAAAATAGGTTTTGAATTAATCCACTTGGAATAACCCTAATTGGCTTAAACACCCAAAATGGAGCTTTAATTAATTAGAGCTAATCATACATCAAATTGACTTGAAATCAATCCTCCATTGACCTTTAGGATCAGAGGAACCCACCATAAAAGTTTGAAGTCAATCGACTTAGTTAGCCCTATCAAATGGGTTGATTAAGCCATTTAGCCAAAATTAAACTTAAAAAATTCATAACTTTCAAAATGCTTTTCAAAAATTCACCAAATTGGTTTTGAAGCCTCTCTGATATCAGGGAATTTAATAAAATTAAAATTGCAATTTTCTAAAAAGTTGATTTTTTGCATTATTTTAATATTTTTAATACTTAAAAAATAATAAAAATTACAAAAATAATAAAATTCACCAAAATGTCACATTTTGAATTTTAATCATTTAGGAATAAATCCCATATTTTTCTTAGGTCTCTATGATGAGATATTAAATTTTAGAGCCCTAAGGTAATTTTAAAATTAAAAGAATGTATTTTCTAGCATTTCCACTAAAATAATTATAATAAATCAAAGAAAAATCAAAAAATTGTAAAAATTGGTTCTTTGATTTCCTTGATATTAGAGAGATTTTATAAAAATATAAAATTCATTTTTCAATCTTTATTTTATTTTTAAATTAATTAATACTCAAAAACTCAAAATAATTATAATAAAAATAATATAATTCAAAAAATCACCAAAATTGGTCCAAGTGGTCCTCTGGTCATTAGGAGTGTCTCATAAGTTTCTTAAGGACAGAAACTTTCCCTTGGTCATATTATTAAATTTTCCTTGGAAATCCCTATTTTCCACCAAAAATAATTACATAAATAAATTAAATACAGAAAAATCACATTTTCTCCTCTAATGTCTTAATTGACATGTGAGTGAAGTCACATAAAAATTTCAAGTTCATTTAAGCTCAATTTAGTGAGTTATGAAATTAGTAAGCTTGAAGGGCAAAATGGTAATTAAAATTTTAACCCTTAAATTAAAACTTTAGATTTAATGAAATGCAAAAGTAAAATATTTGATCTTAATCTGATTTGGATGATTGAAATTTAAATAATTAAAGGGTAGAAACCTACTAAACAATTTAAAAATAATTAAAATAAGCCTTAATTAAGCAATTAATTAAATTTGGAAGAATAATAAAATTGGAATTATTAAAATGGGGATATTATTAGGAAGAGATTTGTTCTTTAATTTAAGAATCCCTAAATTAATCACTTCAATAATATTTAATTCCTAATTAAAATGATAATCCAAGTTCAAGATTTAAAATGCTAAAACACTTAATCATTAAATTAAATTAAAGTTGAATTATTTAAATTAAATCCTTTTAAAATTTCAATTAAATTAATATTTTAACAATTAAAATTAAATCATATCTAAAACATAAAAAAAATATTAAATTAAAATTAAAAATAAAATAAAATTAAAATTTAAATTAAATTAAGTTAAATTAAATAAAATAAAATTAAATTAAAACATATTAAATTAAATCAAATTAAATCAAATTAAATTAAATTAAATGAAATTAAATTAAATTAAGTTAAATTAAATCATATTAAATTAAATTAAATTAAATTAAATTAAATCATATTAAATTAAATCAAATTAAATTAAATTAAATTAAAATAAAAAAATAATAAAATCAAGTTAAAATTAAAATTAGATTAAATTAAATAAATTAAATTAAAATTAAAACTAAACCAAATTAACTTAAATTAAAGTTAAATTAAATTGAATTAAAAATAACATCACTTAAGACATAAAGAATTCAAAAATAAATCTAAAACAACTCGAACACTATTCCAAACTTAAATCCATTAACCGAAATTAAATTAAATCATAAACCATTCGAACATCAATTTGCCTCTCGAAAGCTTTTGTTGTCATAACTCCTAAACGGAGTATTAAGTGAAGTGTTACTTCATTCATAGGATATTCAAATGTCCTAGTTCACCGAGCAAGATAACAAAACTCGAACTCCCGTACGATTAATTCATTTGTATAATTAAATTCTCTTGGACTTAAAATAATCCTAGAAATATGGAAAAGATGTTTAAGACTCGTCTTAGGCACTTCCTCGATATGATAGGATATTTATAAGAAAAATTGAACTTAATTGTTCTTTGATGAAGAAAATCGTCCTCAAACCAAAATACCGACACCGAGACGTCATAGGAGATGACTAGCTATAGGAGTAGGACCTTGGTAGAAAACCATAACCCTTCCCTTAGCTTTACCTAGGAACTTGCTTTAAATGCTTAAATATTCTAATTGTGTTTTAAGTGCAGCTTGGGATGACGGGAAGACCCTCAGGTACGCTTTTATTTTATTGCAATTTATTTTTTTTTATCGCACTTACTTTTCCTGCATGATAAACAACTGTTGCATGAAAACCCACACCTTTAGGATAGTCCCTAAAACTGAAACCAAAAACTAAATTAAAAGTCATTACAAGATAAAATTCACCGCCACAACATTTCAAAATATAAAACAACTCAAAATTTAATCACAAACAGAACAACAAAACTACAACTACAACTAAATTAAAACGTCTTGTTGGATGATCGGGAATACCTCGGATGATGTAACCTACGTGTTGCTAACGGGATTTCCCACGGTCTAAATGAAAGTGTGGAACTCATTCAGTTGAGTTTAGCAAATTCATCCGGACTAAGTGAATCCGATAAAAATAACAATGCCTGGAAGGATGGAACCGTGGGATCTTAACCGGTGTTGTTATAATCAACTTTAAGATTTGTTTAATTAAAATATTAAAAAACACCCGGATTTTAAGATTTTCTCTAAACCGAACACTTCTCTCATCTCCTGATTTATGACTTCTAAAACTAAACCTCTGCAACAAGGAGCTCGGAGCATGGTGGGCAAGACGACCATCATCATCGAGCAAAACCCGAGTCTACTTCAAAAAAACTTTCTTAGAATTAAATAACCAAGCCATAGGATTTCGAGGTAGCTTGCCTAGTGCAACATAAATCCTCAACTCTTTGTTAGGCATTTGCATGATCATATCATGTAAATTAAGCCCTAACCGGTCTTAGGACTCCGAGGTAGTCGTTTGGTACGACATAAACCCTCACATCTTCAAGGCTATTTGTATGATTTTCTCATACAAATATAAGTCCTAATTAATTAAAATTGGCAAGATCAAAACATTAAATAAACATTAGGGCTTTCCTAAATCCAAGCCAAACAATAGGATAGTCGGGAAATTACCAAAGTTCGCTTCGAATCTGTAATTTCTCCTACCTTTTTTCCTTTGAAATCCCAAAACAAAATGTTCCAAACTTGATCCATTCCCTATTGAAATTCTAAAATTCAATCCCTTGAAAACTTAAACTTTGAAATTCTTGAGAGAAGAACTACTGATTATTATCGAGAGTTTTCTTAGGTGATTCCTGTCACTTAAGATGTAATTAACTATAGGGGCTTGCCCTTATAGGGAATTTTAAGAACCCATGTTATATAAACCCTGCGTAATTCATTTATATTAAGCAGGGGAACTTGTCGGCTTATAAAATTGGTTTGTAGACCAAACGAATGTCACAAATCTTCTAGTTTATTTAACCGAGCCCCATCTTCAAGCAGTGTGTCTACTCTCCGGGATAGATATACAGTTTGTGGTGCGGTGCTCATTTATATAAACTATTCGGGATGTGAGATCAATTTGATTTCATATCTTAAAATTTTCAAATTTAAAATTATTTTCAAAATCAAATACTACTTTTCAAATTATTTATTTAAATTAAATTAAAAATTCACCGACAATTTCTGTAGGCGACCTCTTTTCAAAAATACAACACACAAACCTAAAAAATATGCCGACAGTAATAGCTAAATTACCACCTCTTACTACAGTGAGAGGGGTAAGAAGTTTTCTTGGACATGCTGGTTTCTTCAGGTTCTATATTAAAGATTTTTAAAAAATCACCAAACTCCTATGCCAACTTTTAGAAAAAGACAAGAAATTTGAATTTACCGAAGACTGCTTAAATGCATTTGAGTTATTAAAAGAAAAACTAATCACAACACCTGTAATAGTTTCACCTGACTAGGAGAAACCATTTGAATTAATGTGCGATGCTAGTGATTATGCTATTGGAGCTGTTCTTGGTCAAAGATATGATAAAATTTTTAATGTTATATACTATGCTAGTAAAACTCTTAATGATGCAAATTAACTACACGGTTACTGAAAAAGAGTTACTGGTTATTGTGTATGCTTTTGATAAATTCAGATCATATTTAATTGGAACTAAATGTATTGTGCATACTGATCACTCTGCAATTAAATATCTGATGCAAAAGAAGGATACAAAACCAAGATTAATTAGATGGGTACTTTTGATGCAAGAATTTGATTTTGTGGTAATTGATAGAAACAGAACTGACAATCAAATTGCTGATCATTTGTCGAGACTAGAATATCATGAATCATCTGTACCGACAATGAGATAACAGACAGTATCCCTGATAAACAACTTTATAATATTAATGAGTGGAAAATACCTTGGTATGCTGATATAGTTAACTACATAGTAAGCGATATTTTGCCATCTATGCTAACTCTGCAGCAACAAAAAAAATTCATTCATGATGCAAAAACATATTTTTGGGATGAACCATATTTATATAAGCAATGTAATGATTTTATTATTAGGAGATGTGTGCCTTATGAAGAAACTGAAATGATTATTCAAAAATGCCACGATTCTGAGTTTGGAGGACATTTTGGGATTGGCAAAACTGCGCATAAAATTTTGCAAGTTGGATTTTATTGGCCTACTCTTTTTAGAGATGTTTACAGATATTTCAAAACTTGTGATAGATGCTAACGAGTAGGTAATATATCTAGAAGAAATGAAATGCCTCTGAATTTCATGTTAGAAGTTGAGATTTTTGATGTTTGGGGATTAGAATTCATGGGACCAATTATTCCTTCATTTGAGAACTTATATATTTTAATTGCAGTTGATTATGTATCAAAGTGGATTGAAGTACAAGCTTTACCTTGTTGTGATGCTAAAATTGTTTCAAGATTCTTAATGAAAAATATTTTTATAAGATATGGAATGCCGAGAGTGATTATCACAGACGTAGGATCCCATTTTAGGAATAAATGTATTCGAAGATTGGCAGAAAAGTTTAATATTGTTCATAGATTCTCTATTGTCTATCATTCTCAAACTAGTAGTTTAGCTGAAGTTTCTAATCATAAGATTAAACAAATTTTAGAAAAGACTGTAAATCCTAGTAGAGTAGATTGGTCTACGAGACTGGATACTGCATTATGGGTATACAGGACTGCTTATAAAACTCTTATTGGTATGACTCCTTACGGACTTATTTTTGGAAAGACTTGTCACTTACCAGTAGAATTGAAGCATAAAGCATATTGGGCAATTAAAGAATTCAATTATAATTTGAAAAATGCTAGTGAGAAGAGATTGTTCCAATTGAATGAATTAGAGTAACTAAGAAATGGATCTTATAATAACGACATAATTTATAAGGAAAAACTGAAGTTAAAGCATGATCAGAAGATTAACCAGAAGAACTTTGAACCAGGATAAGAAGTTTTGCTTTACAGTACAAGGTTGAAATTATTTCCTGGGAAATTGAAGTCTCGTTGGTTAGGACCCTTTATTGTGACTCAGTTTTACACTTATGGAGCTTTTGAAATTGAAGATCAGAAGAATGAGAATATATTTAAAGTAAATGAACAGAGATTAAAGCCATATTTTGAGGGTAAAATATCAAAATTTAAAGAGGTTTTAATGCTCAGTCAATCTGAATAACACCTGAATAGGTCGGGTTGACGACATTAAACCAAGCGCTTTATGGAGGCAACCCATATTTATCTTTATTTGTTTGAGTGTTTTTTTGAGTTTATCATTAGTTTGTAGTAAAAATGAATTCTACTACTTGTATTTGCCCTTTGATATTCAAGAATTTGGATCCATAGAGAAAATTTGGAACGTATTTGACCACGGCGTAAATGTACAAAATTTTACCTAGGGCGCCGACGGCCCGATCGACGCCGCCGACGGCGCGATCGACGCCGCCGACGGCGCGATCGACGCCGCCGACGGCGCGATCGACGCCGCCGACGGCGCGATCGACGCCGCCGACGTCGCGATCGATGCCCCTGACAACACGATCGATGCCACCGACGACGGGTTTTTTTCGAGAGCTCTGGAATTTAATTGCACAAGGCTCGCCGACAGTGCTATCGAGGCCGTAGACAGCGGGATCGACAAGTGGGCAGTTTTTTGAGTTCGAAATGATGGTTTTTGGCGGTTTTAGCTAATCCGTCCCTTATAAACTTCCATGGACGGTTCCTAAACACTCCAATTCCAAAAAAAATAAATTGAAACTTCCTTTAATTCCTCTTTAATGGCTTCCAATTCAGTAGACTACCCTAGATTTCAAGTGTACAATCGGAGAAAGTTCGTCAGTGCTGAGGCACAACGACTTTTCAACAAGTTGATGTCCAAGAGAAGGTTAATCAAGGAAAGAGAATTTGTTTATCGAGGATTTAGCAATTATTTGTCAGCAATTGCAGAAATGATTGTGCGGCGAAGATGGGAAGTATTTTGCTATACTACTGCCACAGTAGTCGTTTCAGTGGTAAAGGAATTCTACGCCAATTTACATGGAATCAACCAAGGAAGCGTCTATGTACGAGGTATGTGGATAAAATTTAATTCTGGAATGATTAATGAATTATACATGCTTGAGAATGTTCCTGTCTGCCATTATTCGAATTTCGTGCAGACAAGATGAATGAAATTTACCATTATTTGACGGACGAAACTGAAGACTGAGAAGTTAGAGAAAACAGGTACGTTAGTTTTTCTGTAACACTTTTAAATCCCATTTCGAAAAATTAACACTTTTTCATATTTGTGAAATTATTACCGATGATGAAAATCTGTAAAGTCACCATAGAAAGTGCCATATTGAGCTACTGCATTCAAATGAGATGGCTCATTGATATTGGATCAATTATTGTGAAGTCTGTGTTTGGCCTGATCGTTCAAGGATCATATCAAGGGTTTGAACATCCTTCAACAATTTTCTCAATATGTAGTCTGTTTCAAGTATCGTACGAGATTTTGGAAAAGGTACTGTTACCTTGGAAACCTTTAAACCCAACTCGTATGTTCCCAGCAAATGATGAAGAAAATGACATGGGCGTGATCATGGATCAAGCGTCGCAGAATTCTGTTCCTATTCAACCTTTAGTAGCGGACAAGACACCGATGATCTTACACCGAATAAAGAATCTGGAGAAGCAGGTACAAAATTTAACAAGTACAGTTAACAATATGTTTGATTTCTTTGATCATATCAATTGGAGGACAAAAGAACATTTTGATCATACTGGGCAATTTGAAATGAGTTTGATATGCTTAATGAAGAGGATGGGATGAATTGAAGAAGATTTAACTGAAGAATTCCCATTTCGACCTTTTTATAACCTGTTTGTCCATGTTCAAGCAATGGGTGATATCAGAGGAGAAACTAGCACTGATTCAGAAGAGTAGTAGAATTGCCTTATTTTATTTGTTCTTTATGTTGTGTTTGATTTGAACTATGTTTGTGTGTTTGCTTTATTAGTTTGCTTTTTAATCTCACTATAGTTGAGATTATGATTGAAATGTTTTTTTTTCAGCGTTTTGAGTGTTGTGGTTTGGATTGCGACGCTGATTAGATGAATTTAAGTTGAGAAAATACCTGTTTATGTGTGTTATCTATTGTGGATTGTAAACACTTGGATTTAATATATAATTATAAAGTTTTGTTGTGTGTATGTTTATTTATGTTAATACATCACTTAATCACTTAAAATATATGATTAAAATGATCAAATGGATGTTGACGAGGCTTAAAATTGGTCGAAATCGCAAAAATTTAAAAAATGATCAATATTTGAGAATCTCGCCGACGGAGAGCTCGAGGCCGCCGACGGCGTGATTTTCTCGAGGCTATTGGAATTTAATTCAATTGAGCCCGCCGACGGCGCGAACAACCCCGCCGACGGTGAGATCCCAAATTTTATCTTTTAACCGCGATTTTGACCGGTCAACTGCCACTATTCATCGTCTTCTTCCCCGATTTTTCAAAAATTTTAATCTTGGGCTTGATAGATCTCAGATTTGGAGTGATTTCAACACATTCTAGCACCAGATTTCATCTTCCCTTAGTAAGAGCTTCACTCCTATGTAAAAATTTTTGATTGTCACCAAGAATTTCTTCCACATTAAGAAATTTTGAGAAATTTGAAAATGTGGAGAATAGACTTGGAAGAAATTCATGGAACTTGATTTAGATTGCTTTAAACCACCTTTAGAAGCCATTGTATTATTATTTTGGAGATTAATTTGGATTTTTGTGATTTTGATAGATTAAACAATGGCTCCACGTCAAAAGAGAAGACTTGAATTCAATGAGACTCGATTTGTAAATGGTAAAGCACAATCGAGATACACTTAAATCTTTCAAGGTAATAAGTGCATTCAAGAGCGAGTTTTTGATAATCCCAGAGGAGAGGTGGAATGAGTTATTAAAGAGAGAAAATGGGAGAACTTCTGTTACACTATAAATAAAGCTGCTATTGAAGTTGTAAGAGAGTTCTATTCAAATCTGACTCAACTCGAGGACTAACCTGTCCAAGTAAGAGGATTTTCTGTCGATTTTAATGCTAACCGCATTAATTTTTTTTACGAGCTTCAAAATTACTTTTCTAGCGAGTATGAAACATTTGGAACAATGTAGGGTCCGTTAAATGATGTTATTCTCACTGATGGGAAAGGAACTTGGAAAATTAAAAATCGTGAACGGATTAACTTTTCACTTTCCATGATGAATGCCACTCTGCTACCCACTTATCATCATAGTGAAGTCTCAAGAGACAGAGCTATTTTGAATTTCTGTTTTCAGAACAATAGAATTATAAATGTGGGAAGAATAATTTACAATAATATTATGGCCACTACAAAGAGTGAGTCAAGTGGATATTTAGGACATCCTGGCCTAATCTATGCACTTTGTCAATTATCTAGAGTTGAAGCTAATGATGATGAAGAATGGGTATATCCGATGAAACCCATTAGTAAAGAAAATTTGAAAACTTATGAATCCCATGAGGAATGGAAATCTGGGAGTAGGAGCAAGACAGCTTCTACTAGTAGAGACATCCCTTCTACTAGCTATGACCCTCCTGCATCTAGTTCCCCAACTTTAAATGATTTGATGAATGCCATGACCCTGCAGCGAAAAAGTTTTTAGAAGTTAGATGAAAAATTGGAAAGAATTGATCATATGATTGAAGGTTTAGAGAGAAGACATGAGCACGATAGTGAGTATCTTCAGAGGAACTCTAATTTTGAGATGGCTTATTATGATGCTCAAGCTAGATACTATAGAGGAGAGCCTGATGTCATTTTTCTAGAATGCCCCTGTTATACTCAGTATCAACCCAATCCACCTACTGACAAGGGAGATGAAGACATAGCATGGGATTTGATGATTGATATTTGTGATTGTGAAGTGATGTATGTATGTGTTTGTGTTAGTTTTGTTGTAGTACATTCATTTTTATTCTGTGGACTATGTTTTGTTTCTGAGATATGTGCTTTGATTTGTAGTTTGTATTTTCATTTCTGAATGTTTGTGATGGATTGTGATTGTAATTGTAATTGTAAACTTTTAAGTCTAAAATAGTAGACTATTTGTTCTGTGTTGTGAAATGCATATGTCGTGTGTAATGTAGTTAATTGTTGTTAATGTTTAGTTTTATATACTTGTTTTAAAATTTCATTACCCCAGTAAATTTTCTAAACTGTTATATGTGTGGAAAGGTTTTTAATATTACAGGTCAATTGAAGTTAAAAAATTTGAGAAGAACTTGCAAAATTTCAAAAAGACAAAAATGCCTAAAGTGCAAAGGTATGATTTTTTATATTTAGAATTTTTCTTTCCACCCTGTATTATTTCTATTATGGAAAACTTTAAGTTTGGGCGGGAGAAAAATATTAACTATTATGTGTTCTCAATTAACATATTTTCAAAAATTATTATAAATATGTTTTTTGTGATAAAATTTAATTCAGATAACTATATTTAGATTTTATCTAAATATGATAGAGGATTAAAAGAAATATTTTTGGTAATGAAAATTAATTTTGTAGGTTAGGATATTTAGTATAAGAGGATAAGACTATAGTTAACTATTTAAAGTATAAAAAAATATATTTTGAAATATTAAGAATTTTAGGAATTTAGTTGAGAAAGAAAATATTGGGATTCAATGATGTAAAAACTATGAATTACATATAAAGTAAAAAATGTTTTAAAGTTTCAAATTTAGGAAAAGAAGAGTGAAGTTCAAAATTATTAACAGGTTATCCAGATATAGTAATCCTCACTTGAAAAAGAAAAAAGAAATAAAAAGAAAGAAAAAGAAAAGAATTGAAAAATAATCCCTGAAAAGAAAAGAAAAATATATAGGATTGAAAAAAATCCAAAAGAAAAAAGTAAATGAGGAGAAGCTTGAGGAGATGTCTTATCAAAAATTGGCTTCATTTGGATTAACCTAAAGGGAAAACTAAAAACATTTATGAACTTATATTTATGACTAGTTTTTTTACTAATAGTATCCTCATGAAGTTCCTATCTTATGAATATTCTAAGTAAATTGATATTGCAATATATAGTCGTTCTTGAAATGAATAGAATACTAGAACTCTTAAACTTGATGACTAGATAGCCTTACACCTGTAGAATTAATCTAATTACTTAAAAAATATTTCTAAGAATTCTTGCTATGATATTTATTTAAATCAAAATTATAGTATTTCTGAATGAAAAATTTACCACAATGAATCATAACTTTTATGTAGTACTAAAGATTACTTGAGGACAAGTAATAGTTAAGTTTGGGGGATTTTCACCCAAGGAAAAAATGTTAAGAATTTCATGCCTATTTTATATTGATCTTGATGATATTGCACTTTAAAGAAGGGTATTTTTGATGTTTTTCTGTAGGTATGAAGATTTAAGGACAATGGAGAGAAAACATGCAAAAAGGAGCAAATTTGGAGCAAAAAGGACTAAATTATGAAACTTTGATCTAGGGCACTGACGGCGAGGTCGATGGTGCCGAAGGCATTTTTTTCCCGAGAGTTCAGAATATATTTCAAGGGAGCCCACCGACGGTGAGATCGAGGCTGCTGACAACGGGGCTTATTCAGAAGAAGGCCAAGGCTAAGTATTCTAGAAGGCCGCCGACGGCGAGCTCGAGGCCGCTGACGGCGGGATCGATTGTTCTTTCACGAAATACATCAAATGTGGACAATTTTCGAAGGGATGCTTGGAAAATACTTGGAAACTCTTCAACTATTTTAAAAGGAACAATTTAGAACCCAAAAAAGGGTCCACTAGCATCCATTTGTGTCTACCACGTGTCATTCTAATCCATTAGAGAGTCAAGTGTGTGAGTTTAGTGAGTCCATATAGAGTTTCTAGTGTTAAATTAGTGAGTTAAAATAGTGAAATTTGTAAGGAATTCTTTGAGAGATTGTAAGAGTGGAAGGGAAGTGAGAGATCTCTTCTTGATTGCCATTTCGAAGGAGAATTCTACGTACTGTAAAGAAAGGAAGAGATTCAGAGGAACTTCGAAGAGTTTGCTTGGGGAGGAATTGAAGATAAGTTGTGTTTATTTACTTTAGTTTGTAGAACTTTGCTTTAATATAAGAAATCCAAGTTTTATTGTATCATCTCAATGAAATCTGAGTAGTTTTTCTATCTTTCTCCTTGTTTTGATATTTTTATGAAATGGTAAACTAAATTAATGTGCCAATAAAAGTTTTAAAAAGTTTTGATAATCTTTTACTTAAATCTTAATTTACTTTCAATCTGGCTAATTGATTTGTTAAAATATGTTGAGTTTAACAACTATATTAAAGATTACATCTGAGATTCAGGGAGGTTAAAGTCCTTGGAAGTAAGGTGCAAATAAATAGGGAAATAATATTCATCGGGTGTAGAATTGGAGATTTTAGAATGACAGGCTAACATCTTCAATTCGGTCCTATCGTTTGGGTGCTGAAGTGTAGATGTTAGCCCTCTAGCAAGGGGAACGTGGGAGCTGCGAAGTGAGAGCCGGTATCCTCCCAGCCTAACCGCAGATTCTGTAACCAAGCATAGAATTAATCGATGTTCTTTATTCCTGGACCAAAAGGTAAAGAATAGGTATGATCCTATTTGGCACAACACTGTTTTAAACTAATTCTAATTTTCCATTCACTTAAATATCTTAACAAAGGAGAAAGATTCTTGCTTAATAATTTGACTTTGCTTTATTAGTAGAATTAGTTATCTGTTAGTAGAACTAGTTTATTAAAACTTCAAATTATTGTCGATTGCGTATTAGTGACAAATAGGCAATTTTTATTTCCAAGTTGTAATTCTGAATTGATTTCTATAATCCTAGTTTGTAACCTCTAAAATATTCCCTGTGGGATCGATATCCATGACTCTACTAGAGCCCTGTATTACTTGAGTGATACATATACTTGTGTTAATAGTAACTCTGCGATTAAAGAATATATTATATATTTGTTACAAAAAGAATTAAAATTAATCTAAGTGTCCGCGGAGTGCACTCAAGTCAGTAAGTTGTGAGAGTTGTATGAGAGAGAAAGGTGCTAACTTTATAGAGAGAACAATTTCTTGTAATTTTTTAATATCTTTGTTGCTTGCTATGGATTCCCACATGGTGTTTTTTTGCTATGATTTTCTTCATCATGAGTGGCTACTTTTCTTCGTGTCTCAGTGATATAAGGAGTAGTGGATTTATCATGAACTTTTCATAATGTTTTTCCCTTAAGTGTATTCATTGAGTTTTTGTAGGCTTTGTTGTTGGTTAACCTCTAATCTTAATTTACTCTTAGTCTGGCTAACTAGGATGTTAAAATGTTTGGTGAAACTACATACTCTAACCATTACATAGTGGAAACGAAGGGTTAACCATAAAATTATGAGAGAGTGAAGACATTCCACTTGAATTTTGCAATTTTTCTACGAGATAGAAAAGTTATGTAGAATGCTATAGGGATTGAAGAATCCTCAACTTCATGGATTCTAAGCTTGTTTTGGCCTAGACATAGGTATAAGGAGCACTATATCCCCGATTGATAATAATCACATAAAAAAAAATTTAGGGAAATACATGATCGTCAAGATCCTCGAAGCATAGAGGCACGACCCTCATCTATCTTAATGGAATTGAAGAAATTTTCCCACTATTTTTTTCTTTCTTTCATTATCAAGTACTCTATTTTGCTAGGACTTTAAGACTTATAAACTTCTTTCAGATACACACCAAGTCAGGTTAACTGAATTAGTGAACTAGAGATTTTTTTTTGTGGAAACAAATATTACAATTTTTCAGTGGGATCGATACGCGATACTCTTGAGTCATATTACTAATTGAAAAGTGCACTTGTGTTTCACATCCGACTTACATCCCATTAAGTTTTGGCTCTTCAAGTTTATGGCACCATTGTGAGAACAAATGTGTTAATAGTTGTTACTGCTTGTAGGAAAACTTTAGTTGACAAACTTAGGATCTAAGTTTAGCATTTTTACTTTCTTATATTTTTTTGTGTTTTTTTTGTTTATTGCTTCATATGTATTTATGTTGTGGTTGTATGTGCTGAGAAATTAAAAGGTGAAAAAAATAAAAAAAGGAAAAAAAACCAAAAATAATTTGTTGTTAATTTTTTTTTCTATTTTTTCCGTTTCTTTCATATTATTTATTGCATTTGCATGCTAGTATGTTGACTAACTTGTGTGGGTTAGTGTGAATGTCTAATGCATATTTTTAGTTAGTCATGTTTATGTTTAGGGGAGCTAAGTCCTACCTCGCCCATTTTTTCCTTGAGATTGATTACACATTTAGACGTCTTAGGAGATCACACTTAATTTTTGAAACACCTCTTGAGATGGCTGACCCTAACTCTCATACCTTGAAACCACTTAGGGAGTATGTTAACCCATATGTTGAAGAAATCCATATGAAAATAAACTACCCTGTAGAAGCCAACACCTTTGAACTGCGACCTGTCATAATTCAGATGTTTCAAAACAACCAGTTTGAGGGACTTTCCACTAAAGTCCCCAACCCTCACTTGGCCAATTTTCTTGAACTATGTGTCATCTTTCGGTACAACAGTATCCCCAATGATGCCATTAGACCGACGCTTTTTCCATTTTCCTTGTGGGATAAAGCTTAGTGATGGCTGAACTCCTTTTTCCTAGGATCAATCCTTTGGAATGACTTTGCACAAAAATATCTAACAAAATATTTTCCTCAATCCAAAATGACCAAACAATAGGAATGACATTACCTCATTCACTCAAATCAATGGAGAGTTCATTTATGAGTCTTGTGAGAGGTTCAAAGAAATACTTTTGAAGCGCCCACATAATGCCTTACTTGATTGACTAATCTTTTAATATTTTTACGATGTAATGATAGGTTACTTGAGATACATAATAGACGCTACTAAGATAGGATCCCTCATATCTGAACCATTTGATGAAGCACATCAATTAATAGAAAAATGACCACCAATAATTTTCAATGGCCCGTTAAAAGTGTTGCACTTAGAAGGTAGCCAATGTTCATGTATATGATGTCTTAGCTAGCGTGGTCACTGGCGCTACTTTTTTAATTTTCCAAAATTTATGAACTTAGATTTTGATATATATATATATATATATATATATATATATATATATATATATATATATATATATATATATATATATATATATATATATATATATTGGTTTAGTTTTATAATGAGTCACACAATTAAACACAAGTATACGTATCGCTCAAGTAATACAGGGCTCTAGTGAAGTCTTGAATATTGATCCCACAGGGAGGCATTAATTTTATGGCGTAGCACAGAAATCACTTATCGAATCACAACACAATTGCAAGTAAGTTCAATTCTTAAAATAAAGACAAACAATTTAATTACTATTTCTACCAAAGTACATTCTAAACTCTAACAAGTTAAACTAACACAAGACTAAATTTATAACAAAGTTCAGTTGTAAGAAAGAGTGTTCCTCCTTTCCAATCATAATGTGATGATTATTATGACATAGATCAGTGATGCAAATGTATTGTGCCAAATAGGAGCAAATTCTATTCTTTACCCATATTTCGAGCAGTATAAAGAACATTGGCTAATCCTAAGTTTAGTCCCCAAATCAGTGGTTAGGCTGGGAGGGTACTGGCTCTCACTCCAGAGCTCCCACTTCCCTTCGCCTGAAGGTTAACTCTCACTTTAGTTTCCAAAAATTAGGACCAAATTGAGGATTTCAGCCTGTCACTCTGAAATATCCAATTCTAGACCCATCAAAGTATATTTCTCTATTTATTTGCACTTAATCCCCATGAACTACGTCTCTCATTCATGGAAATTGAATGTGACCTTCACTTTTGTTGTGGAACTTATAATCCTTTTGGAATATATGTTTCTTAACAAGTTTTAACAATTCAATTAGCTAGATAAAAAAGTAAATGAAGTTTAAAGTGAAAAGGTCATCATAAATTCTCCATAATAAATCGGCACATCATTTCCATATCACAACATCAACACATCACATGAAAAAGAGAAAGGCAAAGAAATCTGCTCAAGACACATGAGGAAAAGATGAAAAAATATGGATTATATATATAAAAATAACGTCATACAAACAGAGTAAAGTAAAGACAACTTATCTCAAACTCTTCCCCAAGCAAATCTCAAAGAATTCCTTTGACTCCTCTTCTTTCTTCACAACAACACACAATTCTCTCTTTAAATAAGTAAGGAAGAAGAAATCTCTCACTTTCCCTCTTTTTTTACACTCCTTAGAAGAGAAAACACAAAACTTGGATTTCCTAAACTAAATGAAAAGACACTATCTCTAAACTCTCTCTACACTCTAAACTCTTCTCTCTTCTCTAAGCTTGGCTCCAAAGGAGTTTTAATTCGGCCAAAACTAAATTTCCAAGAGTTTCCTCAAGGAACCCTCCAAAATCCGGCCAAATACATTGAATCTAGTTTGAAATCTGGATAGGGTGCAGTCCGAAGCTGTATAGGGTGCCGTTCGGCGTATTATTCAACCAATACGGTCGTAAATCTCTGTAAAATAGCGCGGTCCAGCGCTGGTGATAACGCCGTTCGGTGCTAATTCAATAAAATGCACTTTTGTCCCTTTTTGCTCCAAATTTGCTCCTTGTCGCTTCCTTTTACTCCAAAGGCCTAAAATCTTTGTACCTGCATGAAATCATGAAAAACATCTTTCTTTAAAGTGCAATATCATCAAATATAGATATGAAATGAATAGTAAAAAACTATCAAATTTTCAGTGGATCAAGATTCCCCAAACTTAACTATTACTTGTCCTCAATTAATTTTAGTTAATACATAAAATAATGATCAACTGCAATGAACTTTCTTTATATAATACCATAATTTTGATTTAGATAAGTATAATAGTAAGATTTTCATAAAGATCTTTGAATAATTCAAGTAAATTCTGCAGGAGTAAGCCTATCTAGTAATCAAGTCTAAGAGTTCTAGCCTTCTATTCATTTTAAAAATGATTACAGATTGTCCTATTAAGGCACTGTCGGCATATTTTTAGGTTATGTGTTTTGAAAAGGGGACGCCTACAGAAGTTGTCGGCGAATTTTAAATTTTAAATATAATTTAAATATATATATATAATTTGGAAAGTAGCATTTGATTTTGAAAATAATTTTAAGTTTGAGAATTTTAAGATATGAAATCAAACCGATCTCACATCCTAAATAGTTTATATAAATGAGAACCACACCACAAACCGTGTATCTATCCCGAAGAATAGACACACTGCTTGATGATGGGGCTCTATTAAATAAACTAGAAGATTTGTGACATCCGTTTGGTCTGCGAACCAATTTTATAAGCCGATAGTTCCCTCGCTTAATACAAATGAATTAAGCGGGGTTTATATTACCTGAGTTCTTAAAGTTCCCTATAAGGGCAAGCCCCTATA
Organism: Papilionanthe hookeriana x Papilionanthe teres; assembly: GCA_022702705.1. Taxonomy (NCBI): domain Eukaryota; kingdom Viridiplantae; phylum Streptophyta; class Magnoliopsida; order Asparagales; family Orchidaceae; genus Papilionanthe; species Papilionanthe hookeriana x Papilionanthe teres. The sequence goes on from CM040434.1 coordinate 32,081,767, forward strand.
GTTAATTACATCTTAAATGACGGGAATCATTTAAGAATACTCTCGATAATGATCAGTAGTTTTTCTCTCAAGAATTTCAAAGTTTAAGGTTTCAAACAAATTGGACTTTGGAGATTTCAATAGGGAATAGCTCAAACTTGGAACAGTTTATTTTAGGAATCTAAAGGAAGAAAGGTAGGAGAAGTTAAGGATCCAAGAGGAATCTTGGCAACTTCCCAAACTATCCTATTGTTTGGTTTCAATTTAAGAATATTATTTAATGTTTCAATCCTACCAATTTTAATTAATTATGACATATTTATATGACATAATCATACAAATAGCCTCGAAGATGTGAGGGTTTATGTAGTACCAAACAACTACCTCGGAATCCTAAGATCCGTTAGGGCTTAATTTGCATAACATAATTATACAAATGCCTAACAAAAAATTAAGGATTTATGTTGCCTTAGGCAAACTACCTTGAAATCCTATGGCTTTGTTATTTAATGCTAAGAAAGGTTTTACTGATGTAGATTCCAGTTTTGCTGACGACGATGGTCGTGCTGCCCACTATGCTCCAAGCTCCTTGTTGTTACAGAAGGTTTAGTTTTGAAAAGTGAAAATCACGAGATGAGAGAAGTGTTCTGGTTTAGAAAAGTCTTAAGGTTCAAGTGTTTTTAACATTTTGTTAGGGGAATCTTAAGTTGGTTATAACAACACCGGTTAAGATCCCACGGTTTCATCATTCCTGCACCGTTATTTTTATCGGATTCACTTAGTCTAAATGAATTTGCTAAACTCAACTAAATGAGTTCCACACTTTTATTTAGACCGTAGGAAATCCCGTTAGCAACACGTAGGTTACATCATCCGAGGTATTCTCGATCATCCAACAAGACATTTTAATTTAGTTGTAGTTGTGGTTTTGTTTTTCTATTTGTGATTAAATTTTGAGTTGTATTATATTTTAAATGTTGTGGCGGTGAATTTTATCTTATTATGACTTTTAATATAGTTTTGGGTTTCAGTTTTGTGGCTATCCTAAAAGTTTCAGTTTTCATGCAGGGTGACATTCTTGTTTAACATCCAAGAAAAGTAAAGTGCAGTACAGGTAAGTAAATTGCAATAAAGTAAAAGCGTACCTGGAAGATCTTCCCTTCATTACAAGCTGCACTTAAAACACATGTCAGAGCATTTAAACATTTCAAGGAAAGCACCTAGGTAAGGCTAAGGGAAGGTTCTGGTTGTCTACCAAAATCCTAATCCTGCTGCTAATCAACTCCTATGACGTCTAGGTTCTTCTGTTTTATGGATGATTTTCTTCACCAAAGAACAATTACGTTCAATTGTTCTTCTAAAACATCCCATCATATTGAGGAAGTGCTTAGGACAAGCCCTAAACATCTTTTCAATACTTCTGAGATTATTTTGAGTCCAAATGAATTTTATTGTACATGTGAATTAATCATCCAAAAATTTAGTTAAGTTTTGCTTCTTGCTCAGTGAAATTAGACATTTGATTATCCGATGAGTGAAGTGACATTTCACTTGATACTCCATTTAGGAATTATGTGGGTGGAAGTCTTTAGGGCAGGTTAGGTTATTAAGAAACTTAACCATCTTATTTAGATTTAAGTTGGTTTTTAAAGATTGATTCAAATTAATTGTAATATTTTAGTTTAATTATAACTGCCTTATGTTATTTCAATTTGATTGTGTAATTTCAAAAGTTGACTTAGCTATTTTAAAATTGTCTTAACTTTAATTTTAGTTATATTTAATTTAATTGTGTTGATTTGAAGTTGATTTTAATTTAGTTATATTAATTTAATTATTTTAAAATTTCTTTAATTTAATTATATTTAATTTGAATTGTTTTGCATTAATCATGTCATTTTAAAATTATTTTTAATTTAATTAATTATATTATTTAAAAAAAATTATTAAACTATCTTAGAAATTATTTTAATTTGGTTATTTAATTTATCTTAGTTTTCATTAATGAGTTATTAAATTAATATTAAGTGGTATTTGATTTTTATCATTAATTAGGGGTTAAGATTAATAAATTAATATCTTCCAATATTAAACCCCTTTACTTAATACATTCTCCTTTAATTAACTTCAAATTTTTAATAATTTAAGAAATTATAACCATTTTGTTCATATTGGAAAAGTGATAAATGGGTTTCTACCCTTTAATTCCTCATGTTTCAATCATTTAAGGAGATTAATTAGGATCATTCATTACCCATTACCCATAAATAAGCCTAAATATTGATTAAGGCTAAATTTCAATAATTACCATTTTTGCCCCTTAGGCTTGTTCACTTCATAATTAATTAAATATAACTCAAATGACTTTGGAATTTTTATGTCACCATACTCATGGGTCAATTAAAATATTAGAGGAGAAAATATGATTTTTTTATTTTTAATTTAATTTTAATAATTATTTTTATGGAAAATAAGGGTTTTCAATGAAAATTCAATAACATGACCAAGGTAAGGTTTCTGTCCTTAAGAAAATTATGGGATGTCCCTACTGACCAGAGGACCATTTGGACCAATTTTGGTGATTTTGTTAATTATATTTTATTTATTATAATTATTTTAATTTTTGGGGTATTAATTAATTTTAAAACAAAATTAAAGTTTAAAAATGGATTTTATATTTTTCTTAAGTCCCTCTGACCTCAAGGAGTCGAGAGAAACAAATTTTATATTTTTCTGATTTTTCTTTGATTTATTAGAATTAATTTGGTGAAAAGGTTGGAAAATCTATTTTTTAATATTAAAAATTGTCTTAAGCCTTTAAAATTCAATATCTTAACCTAGGGACTTAGGAAAAATATTTGGTTGGTTCCTAAGTGATTAGGGGACCAAATATGACATTTTTATGAATTTTAATATTTTTGTGATTTTTTTAATTTTTTAATTATTAAAATATTAAAAATATGGTTAAAAATGAAAAGTTTTTTAGAAAATTCCAATTTTAATTTTATTAGACTCCCCTGATATCAGAGAGCCCACAAAACCAATTTGCTGAATTTTTAAGGTGTATGTTGGGTTTTATGAATTTTTTAATTTTTAAAATGGCTATGTCACTTAATTAATTCATTTAATAGCTTAAATTATTTCCAATTGACTTGAAATTTTTATGTGAGGTTCTCTATATCCTAAGTGACAGTGGAGAATTATTTTCAAGTGATTTTGATGTGTGGTTACTCCTAATTAATTAAAGTTCAATTTTGAGTGTTTAGGCTAATTAGGGTTATTTTTGAGGAATTAAGTCAAACCATAATTTTCCTAGGGTCCTCTGGTCCTAAGATACTTCCTGACACGCCTAAAATATATACGCTTTTTACTATATCATTTTACTCATTTTTGATGATATTACACTTTAAAGGAAGGTATTTTGTATGTTTTTTGGTTTTAGGTACAAGAAATAGTGATTGGAGCAAAATAAAACAAAAACGGTGCAATTTGGAGCAAAAACGAGCAAGAAATGAAATTCTACCCTGACACCTTTCGATAAGTCTTTCGATGCTTAATCTCTTTTACACTTCTTGCATATTTTTGAATGAGATTATACTTTAAAGAAAGGTTGTTTTTATGCTTATTTTGTAGAGCTATCTCGTTACGAACGCAACGCAACCGAAATGGGGCGAAACGGAGCTAAAACGGAGCCAAACGGAGCGAAACGGTGGAGTCGCGCAGCAGCCTGCTCGCCGACGGCGAGATCGATCTCGCCGACGGTGAGATTTTCCCGAGACAGCCGGAAAATGGCCAAAAAGGCCGCCGACAGCGGCCTCGAACCCGCCGACAGCGGCCCGGACGACCATGAACCGACTTTTGGCGGTTTTGGGCCAATATTCGACGTATTTGGACGCTTTTTCGAAGGGGTGCTTAAGGAAACTCTTCGGAATTCATCCATGCTCTTTAAAAATGGCAAATTTGTGTTAGAAAGGTGTAGATTAGAGAGGAGAAAAGTGGAGAAAACTTGGAGGAATGTTTAGGATTCTTAGATTAAGAGTAAAAATGTAGATTTCTACCCTTTTGGAGAGATTGAAGAGGAGATTTTGAGAGAATTTGTAAGGGATTTTGCTAGCATTGCATGGATCGCCGGGAGACTTTATGGGAGAGATCTTCGTCTTTCTTTCAAAGGGAAAAAGCTAAGTATTGTTCTTCATTATTTTATGATTTTGTAAACATTTGCGTAGTGGATTTGCTTTGGTTAAATGAAGTTTCCTTTGTGTTTTCTTCATGCTTTGTGACGTATCTCCCTTACTCTTTCTTCTTCTTTGAAAATAGTGGCATAAGAAGATTATGCCATTATTTTCCTTTTACTTTTCTTTTGCAATGAATAGAAATCATGTTTAGGATTTTGTGATGCATGGTAGAAGTAAATTTAATTACAAATGTGATGGTTTTTACTTGTACTTAATTTACATTGCAATTAAGGCCTGTTGTAATGTTAAAATTTGTTGTTAAAACAAACGATCCGAGAGGATTAGGCTTTCTACAACTAAGTACAAACTACATTCAAATTCCATGAATGGTGAAGTTCATGGGGATTGAATGCAAATAAATAGGGAAATATAATTATCGGGCGTAGAATTAGAGATTTTTGAGTGACAGGCTAAAATCCTCAATTCGGTCCTATCGTTTAGGTGCTGAAGTGTAGATTGTTAGCCCTCAGACGAGGGGAACATGGGAGCTCCGAAGTGAGAGCCGGTATCCTTTCAGCCTAGCCGCAGATTCAGTAACCAAGCATAGGATTAGTTAATGTTCTTTATGCCTGGACCAAAGGGTAAAGAATAGGATTGCTCCTATTTGGCACATACAATATTTAATACATCTTATTTCTATACATTATCTATTTCATTACATAAGAATAGTAGTTTTTAATATCTCAAAATTATCTAAACCAATTCATCCAAAAAGGGTTATCTTTAGAATTATTATTTTCATTTAGTTATAGTTACTATTACATTTAACACTTGCATTTAGGAATAGTTGCTAGATAAAACACAATTTTAATCGGCATTCCAAACTAAGGACTATTAGTAGTAGACTAGAATTTGATTAAAGACTTCTTACTTCACTTCCTCGTGGGATCGATACTGGGGTTTTTAAAGAAAACTCTATATTACTTGAAACGATACGTATACTTGCGTAGTACCCCTAGTGTGTAAAATATTTTCTAATTTTTATATCATTTAAGATTTTGCACGCTAGCCGCTATTTATAAATCGGGTCAAGTTTTTGGCCATCTTTTGGAAGTTAATTTACTGCGTAATTGCGGGTCGAGTCAAGTTTTTGGCGCCGTTGCCGGGAAGCTTCGGTAAGAACTTTAGGAGAATTTTTTTTGAAGTAATTAGGCTTAGACTTGGAAAACTGTAGTGTCATAAAAACTATTTTTGTGTGAAAAGTGTTTTTATATGAAAAAGTGTTGTGAAAAAACTGTTTGTGTGAAAAATAAGTTGTTTGTCAAAATGTTTAGTTGTGTTGAATATATTTCATCTATTATTTGTTTAATTGTTAAGGTATTATTTGTTATGTTGCGTATGCAAAACAAAGGATCTGTAGGACTTGTGCCTTATGATCCTGAGTTTGAAAAAAATGAAAAAATAAAAATACAGAAAGGACTCGAAAAACTAGAAATGGAAATGAAAAACTTTCATGATAATAACTTGGAAAATCATCATACTTCATTGAGGGATTACCTAAATCCTACGACGGATGAAATTCACTTCAGTATACAAAACCCTGTCGTAGAAGCTGACTTGTTTGAAATAAATCCTGAGATTATCCAACTGGTGCAGAACAATCAATTTGGGGGAACTCCATTAGAAGATCCCTATTTACACTTATCAAATTTTCTAGAACTTTGTGCTACATTTCGTTATAACGGTATGTCAGACGATGCTGTTAGGCTAAGGCTTTTTCTTTCTCACTAAGGGATAAGGCTAAAATGTGGTTATACTCATTAGCACCTGGTTCTATTAAAAATTGGGAGGCTTTAACTCAGAAATTCCTAGCTAAGTATTTTCCACCTTCAAGGACTACTCAACTTAGAAACGATATTATCTCATTTTGTCAGTATGAAGGGGAATCAATATACGAATCCTGTGAAAGATTTAAGGAACTCCTAAGAAAGTGTCCACACCATGCTTTGCCCGATTGGTTAATCATTCAAACTTTTTATAATGGGTTAGTAGGATCCCATAGGTCTATAATTAATGCTACCGTTGGTGGATCATTAATGTCAAAACCATTTGATGAAGCGTATGCATTAATTGAAGAAATGGCTATAAATGAATTTCAATGGCCCTCTGCAAGGGTAAATCCTAAAAAGGTAGCTAGTGTTCATGATACAAATACAATTTTAATTCTTGCATCTCAGATTGCTGCAAGATCAAGGAAGTTGGACCAATTTGGAATGAACCAATCTCAATTTACTCCTGTAAGTGGGGAAAGTTTATTAAGTCATATGATTGATTCTAATTTATTATATGAGACTTTAAATACCATAAACAACCCGTACTCTAACTTTTACAACCCATGTTGGGAGAACCATCCTAAATTTAATTGGAATCATACTACTGATGGTGGAAACCAACAATGGGAAAATAATTATCCAAATCGTAATGGAAGTTGGAATAATCAGGGGAACACAAACTATAGACCTTCATATCCACCGGACTTTAACAATGATCAACAATTTGAGGATAAGAAAATGTCTATGGAAGAAGTGGTATTGCAAATGGGAAACCAGTTGCAAAGTGAAAATGCTGTGATTAGAAACATAGAGAATCAACTGGGACAAATTGCTAATTCACTTAGCAATAGACACCAAGGAACTCTTCCTAGCAAAAATGAGATCAACCCTAAAGAGAACACTAATGAACAGATAGAATATGTCCAATTAAAAATTGGAAGAGATATAAAGGATGTGGTTAGAAAAGAGAAAGATGTTGTGGGAGAAACAAAGGAAACTAAAAGACCTGAAGAAAATGTTTCTAAGGATCTGGAAAAATTAATATCTCCAACTAAAATCAGTTTGGAAAAACCACCACCTCCATTTCCTCAAAGACTTAGACAACATGAGTTGGATAAAAAATTTTCAAAGTTCATGAAATTACTTAAGAAGTTGATGATAAATATTCCTTTCACTGAAGCTTTGGAACAGATGCCAAGTTATGCAAAGTTTATAAAGGATATATTAAATAAGAAAAGGAATTTTGGGGATTATGAAATAGTTGCACTAAGTGAGGAGTGCAGTGTCATACTTCAGAAAAATTTTCCTCAGAAACTTAAAGATCCTTGTAGCTTTACAAGTCCTTGTGCAATTGGAAAAAAATTATGTGAAAAGCTTTATGTGATTTAGGAGTGAGCATTAATGTGATGCCTCTATCTATATTTAGAAGGTTAGGTTTAATCAATATTTCGCCACTACTCGTAACCCTTCGATTAGGCGATCGATCTATCATTTATCCAAAAGGAGTTATAGAAGACGTGCTTGTTAAAGTGGATAAATTTATCTTTCCTTTGAACTTTATTGTATTAGATATGGAGGAAGATAAAGAAATTCCAATTATTTTAGGGAGACCTTTCCTTGTTACTGGATAAGCTATGATAGATGTGTAAAAAGGAGAGTTGACTATGAATATTAATGACCATGAAGTCACTTTTGATGTATTAAAGACTATGAAATATCCAGCTGAGAGAAAAGATGATGATTGTTTTTGGATAGATGAAATTGATTATCTAAGTAAATACCATTTCCAAGAAAGTTTTGAGAGTAAGTTAAAAGTTGAAAATGAAATAGATTTCATGATGAATTGAAAACTTTATTTAAAAAAGACTGTATGTATGTTCAGGAGAGGTGTGAAATGATGGATGCTACTAAAAATAGTAAACTTTTAATTCCATATGTTGAAAAATCTCATGAGCTTAAGATGGATGTACCCCATACAATTTTAAAGCCTATCTTTTTAGGGAATTCATCTACACAACCAGTCTTTATATCTTTAGATACGTCATAATCACAAGAAAAACCTGAATTAAATGATGAACAAGATAAAAATATTGAACTAGGACTTGGAAGAGAATTTGAGGATAAATTTCAAAAGAACTTTGAGTTGAGAAAAGAGGATAAGGATATTGGAAGACCATTGGAAGAAATTTCTAGGGAATTAGAAAAACCTATTTCCTCAACTAAGATAGAACCTCCATCATTTAATAATTATAAAGGGGAAGAATTGGAAAATAACTTGAATCATAAGAGTGACATAGAAGAATGTGATCCTGAATCTGAATTATCTAAAGAGAATTTGATAAAAAATTTGGAAGATATTGAAGTATTTTATAAAGATCCATTTCTAATAAATTTCAAGGATGATATTAATATGCAGATTGAAAAAATCAATAGAAGAATATTGGATCTAGAAAGAAATATGAGGAACAATAATATAAATCCATCTAAAAAGAAAGATCTAAATGAAGAATTAAAATTTAAGGATTTTATAGGAATCTCTGGATCTAGAAATGATTGGGCGATTGATCGAGGATTACTTAAATGGAATTTTGATCCAGGTGGAATCATTTGTCGAGCTAACGACGGTAAACCAAGCGCTTTATGGGAGGCAACCCATAGTTATCAGTGTGCTTTGATTTAGTGTGTTTTGATTTAGTGTGCTTGAGAGTCATGATTGTTAGTGATCTATTGTATTTGCTTTATAGTGGATTGATCAGTTTGATTGTTGTTGGTAGATGTTTGGATTATTAGTAGTTTGATTTGATCTTTGTGTGTCATGAGGGAGGTGATTCCTTAACTTCTTATTATAGCTAGAATTGATCTCTTGTAGTTGTTGGATTAATGAGTCTGCTATAACTTGGGTCTCACCCAGACTTGAGTTTTATAAGAGAAATGATGAATTTAAACATTGATAGTTCCATCTTAATTTGTTACTTCCTTTCTACAACTTTATTTTCATTAGGTATGAGTCGCAAACCTATTTGATGAACACCATATGGATAATCTTACACTATCTTTATAACTGTTAGAGGTACTTATTTATAAGGATTAGGCCTGAGATTGGTGCCTAGGAACCAATTTATCAGGGGAAATCTTATCTTTGGGATTATAATCTATAAAATGTTTTGAAGTGCCTAATTTACTAGTGTAGTGATTCCGTTAGAAATTGGAAGTAAATTAGTGAGATGTGATGAGTTAAAGGAAAAATTGACCTCATTTATCATTTGTGATTGTATTTGAATTGTGTGTTTATGTTTGTGTTACAAATTTATTTAGGTATTGAAGAACATTTTTATATTCCCATGCTGATACATGCTATGCTAGTTAGACTTTGGTTTAGTTAATTTCATTTTGGTATGATTAGTTTAGATTTACTTTCTGCTGCATATTGTTCTGTCCTAATGAATACTTGCAAATGATTTTGATAGACATTTGTGGCAGATAGAATTTCTAAATTGTTTTCTTCCTGCTTATATTTTTTGTACTGAATGCTTTATATATTAAAAATTAAGTTTGGGGGTAGGAAAAACAAAGTAAAATTTTAATGTGAAAATACTTCCTTTTAGAGTAATTTTATTACAAGCATGTTTTAGGGTAGATTTACTTTCTCCTACAGTCATTTTATCCTGATTATGCATGATATGAATTTGATAGGATGTTATAGTAGTAAGTATATTCAACCTTTATTTTTTCTTCTTGCTATATTTTATGGAATTAGTCGCAAAATATTTTAAAATTTAAGTTTGGGGGGAAGAAAAATATTAACTCTTATTTGTTCTCAATTATTATATTTTCAAAAATTATTAGCATAACTTCTGGCAATTGAACCTCGCTTGAGATAACTAAAACTTTTTATTTTAGTTGAATATTATGGAAGGATTGGATGAAAGTTTTTAGTAATAAAGGTTAATTTTATAAGGGTAAGATATTTGGTATGAATGAATTTGATTATAGTTAACTATTTAAAGTAAAGAAAACTATATTTTTGAAATGTTAAGAGACTTAAAATATTGTGTGTTAAGAAGAGATTGTGACTTTATGATGAATAATAAAGCTCATACCTAATTATAAAGTAAGGATGTGTTTCAAGTTTGAACTTTAGAAAGAGGAGAGTGAAGTTCAAAATCATTACTGTGCTCTCCGGATATAGTAATCCTCATTTATATATATATATATATATATATATATATATAGAAAAAGAAAAGAAAGTAAAAAAAAGGGGGATTGAAAATAATCCCGAAAGAAAAGAAAAAAAAAAGAAAAGAAAAATATTTATGAGGAGAAGCTTGAGGAGATGCCTAATAAAAAATTGGCTTCACTTGAGTCACCCTAAAGGGAGAACTTGATTTCATTTCTGAATTTATATTTAAAGTATTGGCCTACATTCTAATGAAGTTTGCATGAACTCCTTTTTCACATAATCTTTTAAGGCACTCTTAATTTAACAAATTATTGTTTATCTTGAAATAAATAGAAGACTAGAACCCTTAGACTTGATTGCTGAATATTCTTATACCTATAGCGTTAACCTGAGTTACTGAATTTCTTTCTAAAAATCTAACCAATATATTCTTTTGAATGAAAAATTTTAGTGTATTACAGGTGAAAAGTACATTGCTTTGAGTTATATTTTTATGTAGTAAAAATGTTACTTGAGGACAAGTAAGAGTTAAGTTTGGGGGATTTTGACACGCCTAAAATATATACGCTTTTTACTATATCATTTTACTCATTTTTGATGATATTACACTTTAAAGGAAGGTAATTTGTATGTTTTTTGGTTTTAGGTACAAGAAATGGTGATTGGAGCAAAAGGAAACAAAAACGGTGCAATTTGGAGCAAAAACGAGCAAGAAATGAAATTCTGCCCGGACACCTTTCGATAAGTCTTTCGATGCTTAATCTCTTTTATACTTCTTGCATATTTTTGAATAAGATTACACTTTAAAGAAAGGTTGTTTTTATGCTTATTTTGTAGGGCTACCTGTTACGAACGCAACGCAACTGAAATGGGGCGAAACAGAGCTAAAACGGAGCCAAACGGAGCGAAACGGTGGAGTCGCGTAGCAGCCTGCTCGCCGACGGTAAGATCGATCTCACCGACGGTGAGATTTTCCCAAGAGGGCCGGAAAATGGCCAAAAAGGCCGCCGACAGCGGCCTTGAACCCGCCGACAGCGGCCCGGACGACCATGAACCGACTTTTGGCGGTTTTGGGCCAATATTCGACGTATTTGGACGCTTTTTCGAAGGGGTGCTTAAGGAAACTCTTCGGAATTCGTCCATGCTCTTTAAAAAAGGCAAATTTGTGTTAGAAAGGTGTAGATTAGAGAGGAGAAAAGTGGAGAAAACTTGGAGGAATGTTTAGGATTCTTAGATTAAGAGTAGAAATGTAGATTTCTACCCTTTTGGAGAGCTTGGAGAGGAGATTTTGAGAGAATTTGTAAAGGATTTTGCTAGCATTGCATGGATCGCCGGGAGACTTTATGGGAGAGATCTTTGTCTTTCTTTCAAAGGGAAAAAGCTAAGTATTGTTCTTCATTATCTTATGATTTTGTAAACATTTGCGTAGTGGATTTGCTTTGGTTAAATGAAGTTTCCTTTGTGTTTTCTTCATGCTTTGTGACGTATCTCCCTTACTCTTTCTTCTTCTTTGAAAATAGTGTCATAAAAAGATTATGCCATTGTTTTCCTTTTACTTTTCTTTTGCAATGAGTAGAAATCATGTTTAGGATTTTGTGATGCATGGTAGAAGTAAATTTAATTACAAATGTGATGGTTTTTACTTGCACTTAATTTACATTGCAATTAAGGCCTGTTGTAATGTTAAAATTTGTTGTTAAAACAAACGATCCGAGAGGATTAGGCTTTCTACAACTAAGTACGAATTACATTCAAATTCCATTGATGGAGAAGTTCATGGGGATTGAATGCAAATAAATAGGGAAATATAATTATCGGGCGTAGAATTGGAGATTTTTGAGTGACAGGCTAAAATCCTCAATTCGGTCCTATCTTTTGGGTGCTGAAGTGTTGTTAGCCCTCAGGCGAGGGGAACGTGGGAGCTCCGAAGTGAGAGCCGGTATCCTCCCAGCCTAGCCGCAGATTCAGTAACCAAGCATAGGTTTAGTCAATGTTCTTTATGCCTGGACCAAAGGGTAAGGAATATGATTGATCCTATTTGGCATATACATTATTTAATGCATCTCATTCCTATACATTATCTATTTCATTACATAAGAATAGTAGTTTTTAATATCTCAAAATTCTCTAAACCAATTCATCCAAAAAGGGTTATCTTTAGAATTATTATTTTCATTTAGTTATAGTTACTTATTACATTTAACACTTGCATTTAGGAATAGTTGCTAGATAAAACACAATTTTAATCGGCATTCCAAACTAAGGACTATTAGTAGTAGAATAGAATTTGATTAAAGACTTCTTACTTCACTTCCTCGTGGGATCGATACTGGGGTTTTTAAAGAAAACTCTATATTACTTGAAACGATACGTATACTTGCGTAGTACCCCTAAGTGCGTATAATAATTTCTAATTTTTATATCATTTAAGATTTTGCACGCTAGCCGCTATTTATAAATCGAGTCAAGTTTTTGGCCATCTTTTGGAAGTTAATTTACTGTGTAATTGCAGGTCGGGTCACTTCCCCTAATTTTCCTAGAATTTTCTAAGCAATATGCTAATTACTGGAATTAAAACATCAAAGAAGACACATAAACTTGGAAAATCAATAACTTGCCACAGAGATGGCCTCTGGTCTTGAAAAATTCAAGGAATGTTCCCAAGAATAGAGGCTACAAAAGCTTTATGGTCTCATGCCATGGTGAATTATATGCATGAATGGAGAATTGAAATACTTAAAAAAGTATTAAATGAATTAAAATAAAAATGCTTAACAAAACAACCTAATTCTTTTTCCATATTATTCTCCTCTGTTCACTGAGCAAGAGTGTATTTTTCTTTTATTTTTGTGATTTTTCTATGCAAAGTTATGGATTTTTGAAGTTCAGGGATTTAAATAATTCAAAAATACCCTAATTTCCTACTCAACCACGTCGGCTCCGTGTCATCCTCGGCAGATCCGAAGCTCCACGCGGCGAGCCTCCATTCGATGCCGTCATCTGACTGGGTGTCACGCAGCCCGCGGTTCATGTTCCGTTGCTTCATCCGGCGCGATCCCGACCTTTCAACCGATACACAAGCCATCCGACGGCTCCTGGTCATCGTCTACGACTGGTGCGTCCCGTGAGCCATCCACCTTCTAACCCTTATATCTCACTCGATACTCAACTAAATTACGCATTTTTAGGCTCTACAGACTCGTCTCAACAAGGAGAACACATCCATACGACTATGATGCTATGAAATATACTTAAAAAAATGGAGAATCGAAAGAAGCTCTCGGGAAGGTGGAGTTCCATACCTTGGCTCTGAGAAGTGAAACTTCAATCAGAGAGGCTCGGCACATTTGTTGGAGCTGGAGGAGCCTAGGGATGAAGCCTATGGTCCTGGTGAAATGTCTAGATCCGATTTCCACCAAGCTCGATTTCAAAGCTTGGCCGATAGAAGGAATGGCCGGCCTGGTGAGGGGGCTTTTGTCTGGGAACTTCTTCTCTTGGTCTGGTGAAGGTGTAGAGTCAATCAATTTGAGGATTGGCTCACTGTGGTGAAGTGTCCTGGTTTTGGGCTTGAGATTAAGCTCAGAAATTGAGCTCACAGAGGGGGTTTTAAGGCTGGATTTCACTGGGGATCAATTGCTCTGGGTTAGGGGAAGAGTTTGGAGCAATTTTGGCAGAGTTTTGGTAAGGTTAATTTCAACACCTTCTTTGGCTGTGAGGGAGGTGGGTTTAAATAACCAGGGCTAGAGGGCTTCCCAGGGGCAATTGAGGGCTGGGATCAGCTGCTTAGGGGAGGAGAAGAAGAGTTGTGATGTTCAATTGGGTTGGGACAGCTCAGCAAACTCAAATTTAAAATTTTGGCTCGCATGGAGCTCTCAACCATGGGATTTTTCGGCGACTGGGGTGGTGGTCCAGCCAGGGTCAGGTCACCATCTGACTCAGTAAGTCCAGGGATTGAGTTTTGTGTAAACAATTGGCATTGGCCATGTGTAAAGGAATTGATTTAAATGGAATGGGGGGGAGAGTGTATTTTGGGCTCATTTTGGTCAACTCGTGTATTTAGGTTTGGTGCACCCACCAAGGCCTGATTTTGGGCTGAAAGAAATCAGTAGGGTCAGCCAAGAGAAGGTGGTGAGGCCCCTATCCATGGTGAGGTGGCTAACTTGGATTAGAGTGTGAATGAATAAGGTTAAAAAGGATTAGTGAAGGATTGAGAAAGAGCCCCCTCCTTTTGCCATTAATGTCTTGGTGAGGTGGAAAGTGGCTCCTATGGCTTACATATGGCTTATGCATGGCTCAATGGCTCCATGTGGCTTGGGGCAAGGCTTGGTCAATTTCATGGAAAAGGGGTTTTTTGAAATTTTTGGTATTTAGGAATGATTTTGGCATGAGGCTTAAATTGGAATCATTTGATTATGAAATTAAAACTTAGGGGGTGCTTTTGATTAAAGGGATGACAAATGAAAATGTCATGTGGGCTTTAGGATAGATTTTGGGCTTTTGAAATTGATTTGGATGGGCTTTTAAATGTTTTATGGAGGTGGGCTTTTAGATTTTAAAAATGAATTTTTGGATGAAAATTTGGTAAATATTGGGTAAATTAAGTTTGATTTTTGTTTGTGGGGATGTTAGGAAGATTTCAAAACAAATTTGGGGAAAATTGGGTAACATTTGGGTTGAATTTGGGATGGATTGGGTTAATTGGCCATTTTGGGCCTTAAGGGCCCATTTGGGACTTTTGATCAAATTGGATTAAATTGACAAAATTGGGGTATGTGGTAGTTGAAAAAAATGAAATTGGGAATATTTAGGATTTTCTAGAATTTTTTTGGGAATTTTTGGAATTTTGGATTTTTGGATCAAAAAGGGTATTTTGGGTATTTGGAGAGTATTGGGGGGTATTTTGGAAATTTTGGTATATTTGGCCATGGATGATCAATTTGAGTGGTGGAAAATATTTATGATTTATTTTGAGGAATTTTGGGTAATTTAGGCAATTTTGCAAATTTTGGGCAATTTCAAGGGCATTTGGTAGGTTTGGTGGGTTTAGGGCCCCGGGGGTCAAAAATTGAAATTTGGGAAAAATGAAGATTGATTAGGTGTGAGTAGAGTGAAACCATTTTAGTTGAGCCATGAAGCCATATTAAACTCACAAGAGCCATGAGAGGACTCATTTTAGTCACTCAATATGTTGTTCCTAACCCTCTTAGCCAGGGGCTTAGGGATTGAGATCCATCCATATGAGTTACCTACATGAGTCAGGAAGCCAAGTTAGGTAAGAATGGTTTTAGGATTTGGAATGTGTGTGAGAGTGTGGTGTGTGCAAGTTGAACCTCACCAAGACCAGACCACCCAGGGTAATCCTAAGGCCAAAGAGCCCTATAGGAAACTCATCCTTTAAACCTTCACATATTGGTTTTAACCCTCCAGGTGGCCTGGGGGTTTACAATCAAACATGTGGGGTTTGAAGGGAGTTAAGAAGTGTTTGAATTTCTAAGTGGTGGGTCCCATTTCTAGTCCTCTAGGATAGTCGAAGGGAAAACCTATGGCTAGATCCTAAGTACTAAGGAGAGAGATCAGACCTCACCAAAAATGAGGTCAACAGGCACTTAAAAGGATTACAGGAAAAAAAGTTTATGAGAACACTACTAGTAAGGATGCTAATCCACACATATAAGTTCAGGAAAGTAATTAAGTTTTTCCCTTTAGGTAGGTCCAAGTGAAGCTAATTTTTGATTAGGCATCTCCTCAAGCTTCTCATCACTTTTCTTTCTTTTATTTTCTTTTGCTTTTCTTTTCTTTTCTCTTCTTTTCTCTTCTTTTCTGTTTTTTTTCTTTTAAGTGAGGATTACTGAATCTGTATAGCCTTTAATAATTTTGAGCTTCACCCTTCTCACCCTAAATTTGAAACTTACCACATTCCTTTACCTTATAGGCATTTATTTAACTTATTAATGATTCATAGAGTCTCAATCCTTTCCTATCACATAAGGTTTTAAGATTCTTAATATTTCAAACATACAGTTTTTCATACTTTGAATAGTTGGCTATAATCCTATTCTCTTATACAAAATATCTTAGCCTACAAAATGACTTTTCATTACCAAATTCTTTCATTCAATTTTACAAAATACTTAAATAAAATCAAAATACAGTTATCTGAAATTGAGTTCTATTACAGGAAATCATGTTAATAATTTTGAAAATAGTTTTAAATGAGAACAATTAATAGTTAATTCTTTCCCTCCCCAAAATTAGATTTTTGAATATCAATACAATTAACATGGGAAGAAAGAAAAGATATAAACATATAACTCATACCTCTATATGTTGTGCTTTTCATAACTTTGAGTTTAAGCAGATTTTTCTTCATAAAAGTAGAACAGTAGGCCTGAAATAATTAAGAGCATTTCTATACACAAATATGGGTTAGAAATTTGTAAGGGAAGAAGTTTAAAAACATGCAACATAAACTATGGATACAACATTAACATCAAACTGTTACTATCATAAATTAAATTAGCAAACAAAACATATGAAATCTCTACTATCACATCACATACATCACAAATCAACTTAAAGTCTACTACAAGTACAACCAAATACACATTACATCACAGATACTAATCAGAAAGAGTCTCAGGTACATCACGTATACAAAACACAAATACAAAATAAAATGAAAATAAAACTATAAAACTACTAATCTTTATCTTCTGCAGGAGCTCCACCATTATCAGGTTCTTCAGGCTGGTATGGAGTATACTAAGGGTAAGTAGGAAATACAGTACTAGTGTCTCCCCTGAAAAATCTCATCTGTGCGTCAAGATAAGCTATCTCATATTCTCTCAACCGCACTTGATAATCATCATTTACCTTTTTCCCTACTTCTAGTCCCTCTACTATGGTTCAACCTTTCTAACTAATCCAAAACATCATGTAGAGTAGGCTCCCTAGATCTAGATGGTCTCTCATGACTAGAAGAAGGCTCACCAGCTTTCTTACTCTACTTCCATCCTACATGAGCTTCATAGGTTTAAAAATTTAGTTTAGTAATGGGCTTCAGGGGATAGGCTACCTCATCATTATCTTCAGCTGCTACACCTGACTGAATGCACAAGACATGAATTAGGTTGGGGTGTCCTAGTCCACCTGTAGTCTCTCCTTTTGAGCTTGTCAAAATACTTTTATGATCAATAGCCCCAATATTAATATTCTTCATGTTCTGAATACAGTAATTCCGAACAACTTTATTTACAGTAACCTCGTTGTGATGGCTGGTGGGCAAAAGTTCACAATCGTATCCTTTTGAGCTCCACCATCATCAGCTCCCCTTTTCCATCAGTCAAAAAGCTCACAATCGTATCCAATGCTTCGTTCATAATAGGAAAATTTTCATATTCACAAGAAAAAGGTGTTCTTAACTGATAAAATGCATTAATATGAGCAGGGGTGAATTCAACCATTTGGCCTCTAATCAGTAGGTATTCACTCTCAGAATAATACAGATTTGCATAAAACTCTCTAACAATTCCCAGCATCACTTCAGCAGTGAAATAACAGAAAATCTCCCATTGACGATTCACAATAAGTTCTTCAAGCATATATCCAGGAATTTTTAAGGTTTTCACTTGAATACATTTATTATTGCTAAGAAATGTACTAAATCATGAATAAGCCATGAAATTCACAAATTTGCTTTCATCATATTCAAATTTTCTCTTTCCCTTTGAAATTCTTGGAGCCATTTGTCTAAAAATACCAATTTTATCCAAATCAATTTAAAAATGTAATGTAATGGACTCCAAGGTAAATTTAAAAAGATAAGTACTCAAAATCCATGAAAAATCTCCAAAGTTTCTCCAAAAACTTCAAAATTTTAAATCTTCCTAATTTAGAAGATTTCTATGGTCAAAATAAAAAAAAAATTAGGTTAAAGTGTAGCTCTTACCAAGAGAAGATGAAATCCGAACTTTTCCGGCCACGAAATCGCTTCAAATCCAAATGCTAGTGAGCCCTATGTGTGAAAATCGGTCTTGGATGGAGGTTGAAGATGATGGTTTGGGCAAAAAATGGCGGGTCCCAAGGTTAAATAACAAAATTTAGAGTTTCAGGCCTTTTTTATGGTCGAGCGTTGTTCGGTGCTAGCGGCAGCACCATTCGGCACATTTTTCTGCTCTTATGGCCAAACTCTCTGTCTTTTGGCACGGCTCGGCACTAGTGACAGTGTCTTTCGGCGCCATTTAAAAAACTGGGCTTCCGACTTTCTTTTGCAATTTAGATCTTTTCAAGCCCGTTCCGACGTCTAATTAGTTTAATTAAGCATTGAATAACATTATAAAGCCATGACAAATGATATTTTTTACACAAACAACACAAAACATCACTTTCATATATAAAATTCAAGTTCCAGACACATACACACAGCACTAAATACTACACATCATCAAGCCATAAAATTCTAAAATTCAGCGTCAATCACAACCATAACACAATAACGCTGAAAACTAAACAAGAAAGTAAGTCCAAATATAACATCCAAGCAAAGTAAAACAAATCAATCAGATACACAAACACAAAAATACAATAATCAAGTCTTCATTCTTCCTCAGAACTATCATCAACTCTAAGATCTCCAATTGATTAAGCATGAACAAACAGATTGTAGAATGGACAAAATGAAAATTTTTCAGTAAAATCCACTTCAATCCAACCTTTCCTTTTCGTTAACCGTGTCAAACTTTCTTCAAGATATCTAGAATGATCAAAGTGCTTCTTCATTCTCTAATCTAAATGATCAAATAAATCAGATAGATTGTTGATTGCATTCATCAGGTGTTGTACTTCCTTCTCCAATTTCTTAATTTTCTTCAAGATGATCTGTGAAATTTCAGAAAAGTAAGGAGGAATAGGTTTTAACCTCTGAGATGGTTGATCTTCAATAATGCTCATGCCATTCATATCATCAACTGCCTAGTTACTATATGCATTTGCTGGGTCTATAGGCTTCCAAGGTAGAAGTAATCTTTCTCAATTCTCATATGGAACTTCTGATTGACTACAGAAGAAAAATATGGTGGAAGGATGTCCAAACCCATACTTTAATCCATGAACGATCAATCCCAAAATAAATTTAATAATTATAGAGCCAACATCAATAGGCATCCCCATTTGAATACAGTAGTTCATAATAACACACTCATTAGTTACTTTACTGATTTTCATAGTTGGGAGCAATTTTACACATATGAAATAATGTAAGTGTTTTGACGTAGGATTTAACAGTGTGGTCGAGAAACTTACATACGTGACCCACAATTTTATATTATGATATTTTTAATTTAATTGCAACGACGCCAAAAACTTGACCCCGCTATATTATATGTATAGAATTGTAATTGTTTATGTTGTGGATGCTACGCAAGTATACGTATCGTATCAAGTAATATAGGGCTCTAGTGGAGTCCTGGTTATCGATCCCACGGGGAAAGAGAAAATTAAATAACAACTAATTTTAAAATAATAATAATAATAATTTTAAAATAGTATACGAAAATTTGGAATTCTAAATTTAAGCGCAATAAAGTAAACTAAGTATTTTAATTAGGTAACTTAACTAAGTAGAAAATTAATACGTATTGAAAGTGCGGGAAATTAAACTAATTGCTAAATAAGTCTTAACTATTCAGAAAAAGTATCCTTCCCCTTGTTTAGAAATTTAAGTGATTGATAAATTTAAATAGATAATTTTAAGGTATTGTGACAAATAGGAGCATTCCTATTCTTTACCCTTTAGTCCAGGTGTAAAGAATATTGACAAATCCTATGTTTGATTATCGAATCTGCGGTTAGGTCGGGAGGATACCGATCGCCACTTCGCAGCTCCCACGTTCCCTCGCCCGAGGGCTAAAATATACACTTCAGCTCTCAAACAATAGGACCGAATTGAATATTTTAGTCCGTCACACTAAAATGCTCAATTCTACGCCCAGATGATATTATTTCCCTATTTATTTGCACCTTCCTTCCAAGGCTTTTGAATTCCCTGAATATCAGATGTAATTTTTACTATAGTTGATATTCAACATATTTTAACAAATCAAATGGCCAGTTTGAAAGTAAATTAAGTTTTAAGTAAAAATTATCACAATTTATTAATATATAAAAAAATACTTCTATTTTTAGTTCATCAAGTCACTTAATTTCATAAACAGGGAGAAATACTAATAAACTACTCAGAATGCATGGGAACTAAACTAAGCATGGATTTCATTTAATGTTAAAAACAATAAATACAAATACTTATCTTGATTTATCCCTGACGGTGCTCCTCGTAGTTCCTTTGACTCTTCCTTCCAGTACAGCACGACTCACTAATTACTCACTAAA
Source organism: Papilionanthe hookeriana x Papilionanthe teres (assembly GCA_022702705.1). Taxonomy (NCBI): domain Eukaryota; kingdom Viridiplantae; phylum Streptophyta; class Magnoliopsida; order Asparagales; family Orchidaceae; genus Papilionanthe; species Papilionanthe hookeriana x Papilionanthe teres. Next base: position 32,102,319 of record CM040434.1, read on the forward strand.
CTCACTCAAGACACAATTTGACACACAAAACTGCACTTAAAAACACACTTAGAACACACACAACACAAAATAACACACACAAGACACTTAAAAGACTGATTTTCGGCCTCTATATATAGAGGTGAGCAAAGGACCAAGAGGTGTGTAAGCATCCCTTCAAAAAGTGTCCAGGTTCAATGTATCTGCACCATTTGAACTAGCTCGCCATCGGCGACGAACTACCTCGCTGTCGGCGAGGCTTCTAGAAGGTCTTCGAACCGCGCTATCTCGCTGTCGGCGGGCTCGGGCTCGCTGTCAGCGAGACAGTTATAAATCCTTCAGAATTTCTTCCTCATACCCTCGCCGTCGGCGGGCTCGATCTCGCCGTCGGCGACTCGGCCTAAATTGCATTATTTTCTTCCTTTTTGCTCCAAATCCGCTCCTTTTTATGATTTTTGCTTTTATCACCTAAATTCTCCATTCCTGCAACAAAATAAAGAAAATACCTTTCTTTAAAGTGCAATTTCATCAAAAATAGGTATGAATTTCTTAATAAATTTTTCGGTGATCAAAATCCCCCAAACTTACTTATTACTTGTCCTCGAAGTAATTTTAGTACTACATAAAAATAATGAGTTCTATAATAAGATTTTTCAATTTAAATAAACTATGAATTAGATTAATTAATATCATAATAAAGTTAAATAAAAATAATTCATGTAATTTAATTAATCTTATAGAAATAAATTATTTAGTTATCGAGTCTAAGATTTCTAACTTACTATTCTTTTCGGGAATGACTATATTTAAAAGAATAACTACTTAAGATATTCATATGATAAGAAATTCAAGAAAACACTATTAGGTAAAATTCTAATCCATAAACATAAGTTTGGAAATATCTAAGTTTTTCCCTTTAGGTTAATTCAAATGAAGCCAATTTTTGATAAGGCATCTCCTCAAGCTTCTCCTCATTTTTCTTTTTCTCTTCTTTTCTTTTTATTTTCTTTTTCTTTTTCTTTTTCTTTTTCTTTTTCAAATGAGGATTACTGTATCTGGAGAGTCTGTTAATAATTTTGAACTTCATTTTCATCTTCCTAAATTTGAAACTTAGAAATATTTCTTAGCTTATATATACTTCATAGCTTTTACTTCATTGATTTTCAATCTTTTCTTTTTCACTTGAATACTTAAGAATTTTAATTTTAGAATATAGTTTTCCTTACTAAAATTAGTTTACTATATTCTTATTCCCTTTAACCAAATATTTTATTCTATTTAATTAATTAAAACACTAAAAATATTTCATTTAACCTTTTATAATAATTAAATAAAATAATTCATATTAATTAATTTGAAAAATTTGCTATAAAAATCATTTTATAATAATTTGAAAATAGAAATTGAGAACAAGTTAATAACTAAATTTATATTTTACTCCCCCCCAACTTAAATTTTTATATCTACTCTAAATAATGAAAGAGGGAAAGTAAATAAATCATACCTTTGAAGTTTAGGTATTTCTTTTTTTCTTTGAAATTTTTGCGAGGTTTTTTCATTTTTCATTGAACCTCGTACTCGTTAGTATTCTCCATATATATATAATAATTTAAAGAAAATGCGAGGATAAAATGCGAGATAAGTATTAAATACAACAATTAAAATTAACTCTACACTACACATATGAATTACTAACATATTAAAACAATTTAACTAACACATTAACAATTTTACAACTTAAAACAATACAGAATAAAATAAAAATAAAAACATACTAAAGAAAACTAACATCCTATTTAACATAAAAACAAATGCAATTAACTAACACAAAAACAAAAACTAAACTACTATAACAATTCAAGCAAATAATCTAACAAACATCCAATGTCTCACAACATAAAGTACCGAATATTACAAACATATAAAAGTTTCCAAAATAACTTAACATCAAACAAACAAAACAAATAAAGTCCTAATCTTCGACATCAAAGTCCCAAACTATATTATCATCCCCTCCTTGATTTGCCTTATATTATATTTCCGATCACATCATTTATTAATTTAATATGAAGATTAGCTACTTATACACAAACAAATTCACACAACACAACAAATTAACTTTAATATTGAAATCCATGAGATGTATAAACTAACATAATTTTAAACTCTATAATCAAACTTCAATTCTCCAATCCTTACTACTAATCAGCATCGTAAACCAATCCACGACACACTAAATGCTGATACAAAACTATGACGCATATCTCAATTAAGTTTGAGATATTCAAATCATCACTCCACACATAATAAAATCTAAATCAAATCAAATAACATAAATACAAACATACTATGGAAATCTTTACTACTACTCTTCAATGTCAGAATCTTCATCTTCTCTGATATTTCCGATATGACGATGATGCACAAATAAGTTATAGAAAGGCCTGAAGGGAAACTCCGAAGCAAATTTTTCAGTGATCCAACCCTTCTGTCTCAGTAAATGAAGAAAGCTAACTTCCAGGTGTCCAGAATGATCAAAGTGTTCCTTCATCCTCCAGTCAATGTGATCAAATAAATCAGATATATTGTCGATTGAATCTCTCACTTTCTGCAGTTCTTTCTCCATTCCTTTAATTTTCTTTATAAGTAACTCCGTTTTATCTGAAATAGGCCTTGCTATAGGATTATTACTGTGAAGCTTTATCGGAGATAAATGTAATTTCATCATTATTGTCCAAAGTAGGGAACATATCCGTAGGATCAAGCGGCTTCCAAGGTAACGGAACCTTTTCCCAAGCTTCATAAGAAACACAGTACCGATCGCATAATGCAAAAATAGTAGATGGGTGTCCTAGTCCGTGAACTGAGCCATGAACAATTAAACCCAATGCAGACTTAACAATTATTGATCCAACATCAATAGGCGATTCATTTTGAATACAATAATTCAATATAGCGCATTCCTTCGAAACCTTGTTTACCCTCATAGTAGGTAACAATTTAGATGAGATGAAAAAGTGCCAGTGCTTTGAGACAGGATTCAAAAGTGATGCAGAGAAACTAACATACCCGTCTTCACGCATTTCCCAATCTTCCGGTTCATCGATCGGATATCGAAATATCTCATTCATATTATATCGAGAAGGCACAAAATTTGAATAGCGACATACCGTGGTGTTTTCTATAGAGAATAATTCATTTACTCTTGATGGAGTAAACGTCACCCATCTTCCTCGGACGTAGACATTCACATTGTTGATCGCATGTAAGTTAGAGTAGAACTCTTTTACAATCGGAATAACAACAAGCGGACGTAGTGTAACAAAATACCTCCGATAGCGGCTGCGCGATCGTTTCTTCTATCTTCGTAGTGGAATTCTCTAATCCTCGATTGACAAATCCCCGTTCCTTGATAACTCTTTTCTTTACCAAAACCTTGTTGAAGATCCGCCGTGCTTCCGCACTCACAAATTTCCTCCGGTTAAACACTCCGAATTAGAGGAATCTAAGAATTTGGAGGCCATTATGGTGAATGGAATGAATTCTAGTGAAGAAGGCAGATCTATAAAGATTTAAGAATGGGTTTTCACAAAGGAAGTAGTGTTGAAACCGTCCAAATCGGCATTCAAATTATAAATAACTCATCTTTATAACTTCCTCGCTGTCGGCGAGAAGTTTCTCGCCGTCGGCGACTCAGTTATAAAAACTGCCTCCCATGTTCTCGCTGTCGGCGGGACGTTTCTCGCTGTCAGCGAGTTCGATAAATAAACTGAATTTAATTTAGGCGCGAACCTCGCTGTCGGCGAGTATCGACCTCGCCGTCGGCGAGGTTCCAAAATAATGTCCAATTTTGCTCTAAATCGAATAATTTCTTCTCTCATCATAATGGTTCGAATATGTGATGATTCTTAATAATAATTGAGTAGTAAAGTTTCAATAATATAGACTAACTATTAAGATACAATAAAAATAGATAACTAAATATGGGTTGCCTCCCATAAAGCGCTTGGTTTAACGTCGTCAGCCCAACCTAATTTCAATTATTAATCGAGTCGACTACGCATTAAAACCTCTTTATAGTTAGGTCTTATACCTTCGAAATATTGTTTTAATCTATGTCCATTAACTTTAAATTTATGTCCAGCTTTTGGATCTTCGATTTCTATAGTTCCGTATGAAAATAATTGCGTTGTGGTGAAAGGTCCTAACCATCGAGACTTCAATTTTCCAGGAAATAATTTCAATCTAGTATTATATAGCAAAACTTCCTGTCCTGGTTCAAAATTTCTCTGATTAATCTTCCGATCATGCCATAATTTAATCTTTTCTTTATAAATCCGATCATTATCATATGATTCATTTCTTAATTCTTCCAATTCATTTAATTGCAGCAATCTTTTCTCACCAGCTTCCTTCATATTATAATTAAATTCTTTAATCGCCCAATATGCTTTATGTTCTAATTCAACTGGTAAGTGGCATGTTTTTCCATATATAAGCCTGTTATAAGCAGTCCTATAAGCCCATAATGCAGTGTCTAATCTAATAGACCAATCTAACCTATTTGGGTTTACAGATTTTTCTAAAATACGTTTATTCTCACGATTAGATACTTCAGCTAATCCGCTAGTCTGTGGATGATAAGCAGTGGATATCTTATGAGTAATATTGTATTTTTCTACTAGTTTGTGAATGTATTTATTTCTAAAATGAGTTCCTCCGTCAGTGATAATCACTCTCGGCATTCCAAATCTAGTAAAAATATTTTTCATCAGAAATTTTGAAACACTCTTAGCATCACACCTAGGTAAAGCTTGTGCCTCAATCCATTTGGAAACATAATCAACAGCTACTAATATATATGAGTTTCCAAACGAAGGAATAAAAGGTCCCATAAAATCTAATCCCCAAACATCAAAAATTTCAACTTCTAATATAAAATTCAGAGGCATTTCGTTTCTTCTAGATATATTTCCTACTCTTTGACATTTATCGCAAGTTTTAATATATCTGTATACATCTCTAAATAGAGTAGGCCAGTAAAATCCAGATTGTAGAATCTTATAAGCAGTTTTATCAGTCCCAAAATGTCATCCAAAATCAGAATCATGACATTTTTGAATAATTGGTTCAGTTTCTTCATAAGGTACACATCTTCTAATAATTAAATCCTTACATTGCTTATATAAATATGGTTCATCCCAAAAATAGGTTTTCGTATCATGGATGAATTTTTTTTGTTGTTGCAAAGTTAGCATAGGTGGTAAAATATTACTAACTATATAGTTTACTATATCAGCATACTATGGTATTTTCCACTCATTGATATTATATAGTCGTTCATCGAGAAAAGCTGTCTATAATTTCATTTTCAATATCAGATAATTCATGATTTTCTAATCTTGATAAATGATCCGCAATTTGATTATCAGTTCCTTTCTTATTAACGATCTCAAAATCGAATTCTTGCATTAATAACATCCATCTAATTAATCTTGGTTTGGAATCTTTCTTTTGCATTAAATATTTGATAGCAGAATGATCAGTATGCACGATACATTTTGTTCCAATCAGATAAGGTCTAAATTTATTAAAACCATATACTACCGCTAATAATTCTCTTTCTGTAACTGTATAATTTATTTCAGCATCATTTAGAGTTTTACTAGCATAGTATATAACTTTAAAAATCTTTTCATATCTTTGCCCAAGAACTGCTCCTACAGCATAATCACTAGCATCACACATAAGCTCAAATGGTTTCTCCCAGTTAGGTGAAACTATTATAGGTGCTGTAATTAATTTTTCTTTTAAGAGTTCAAAAGCATTCGGGCATTCGATTGTAAATTCAAATTTCTTGTCCTTTTCGAGAAGTTGGCATAGAGGTTTAGTAATTTTTGAAAAATCTTTTATATAGCGTCTGTAGAATCCAGCATGTCCAAGAAAACTTCTTACCCCTTTTACCGTAGTTGGAGGTGGTATTTTAGCTATAACTTGAATTTTTGCAGGTTCCACTTCCATGCCTTTTTCTGAAATTTTATGCCCTAATACAATGCCGCCCGCAACCATAAATTGACATTTCTCCTAATTTAGAACAACATTTGTTTTCTCACATACTTCTAATACTTTTTCAAGATGAGTTAAGCATGTGTCAAATGATGTTCCAAATACAGAGAAATTATCCATAAATACTTCTATTCCATTGTCAATTAACTTACTAAATATAGACATCATACATCTCTGGAATGTTGCTGGTGCATTACATAATCCAAAAGGCATTCTTCGAAAAGTGAAAGTTCCATAAGGACTAGTAAATGTAGTTTTCTTTTGATCCTCAGGGGCAATTTGTATTTGATGATAACCGGTGTATCCATCTAGAAAATAAAAATACTTATGTCCGGTTAATCTATCTAACATCTGGTCTAGAAATGGTAAAGGGAAGTGATCTTTCCTGGTGGCGGTATTTAATTTCCTATAATCAATACATATACGCCAACCAGTAACTTGTCTTATAGGAATAAGATCGTTATTTTCATTGGCAGTGACGGTCACTCCTCCCTTCTTAGGAACACAGTGAATTGGGCTTACCCAAGCACTGTCAGAAATAGGATATATAATACCATTATCTAACCATTTTAAAATTTCTTTCTTAACTACTTCTTTCATTATCGGGTTTAATCTCCTTTGGGGATCTGCTTTAGGTTTATGTTCATCATCTAAAATAATTCTATGCATACAGATTGAAGGACTAATTCCTTTAATATCTGCTAAAGTCCAACCAAAAGTTTTCTTATATTTTTTTAAAGTTTCTAAAAGTTTTTGTTCTTGAGATTCGTTTAATGCAGATGAAATAATAACTGGTAAAGTTGAAGAATTGCCTAAATAAGCATATTTCAAATGATCAGGTAATATTTTTAGCTCAAGTTCAGGAGGTTTAATAATTGATGGAACTATATTCTTGTCAGTGTTTTCAGTATTATCCAAAAATTCAAATCTTTCCTTAATATAATCTAGTTCTTCATTATTATCTTCAATTAATTCAGTGTTTTCTTTTTCTAATTTATCTTCGTAATATTCCTTAAAATGTTCGCGTTGTAAAAGTTCAAGTATTTCCATCCGAAAACATTCATCATCTTTTTCTAGCGCAGGATATTTCATTGATTTTGCAATATTAAATGTAACTTTTTGGTCATTTACTCTCATAGTTAATTCTCCTTTCGAACATCAATCATAGCTTTTCCAGTAGCTAAAAATGGTCTTCCTAAAATGATAGGAATTTCTTTATCTTCCTCCATATCTAAAACAATAAAATATACTGGGAAGATAAATTTATCCACTTTTACTAACACATCTTCAATAACTCCCTTAGGATAGGTAACCGAAAGATCAGCTAATTGAAGGGTTACTGAAGTAGGTGTAATTTTTCCTAATCCTAATCTCTTAAAAATCGATAGAGGCATTAGATTGATGCTTGCTCCTAAGTCACACAAAGCTTTTCCATAAAATGTTTCTCCTATAGCGCAGGTATAGTGAAACTACCGGGATCTTTCAATTTTTCGGGAAGCTTCTTCTGAATAATAACACTACACTCTTCACTAAGTGCGATCTGTTTCATTATCAGTGAATTTTCTTTTCTTATTTAGAATATCTTTCATAAATTTTACATAATTTGGCATCTGATCTAAAGCTTCGACAAAAGGTATATTGATTGTTAATTTCTTTAATATTTCAAGGAATTTAGCAAATTGTTTATCTTTTTTATGTTGAGCTAGTCGTTGAGGAAATGGTGGTGGAGGTTTTTCAACAGAAATTTTCATAGGTATTAAAGGATGTTCTAAGTTTGAATCTTGTTGAAGTGTTTCCTTTTCAATTTCCACTTCCTCTTTTTGGCTTTCAAGTTCTTTTTGAATTTGAGGTTCTAATTCTTTTCCACTCCTTAGTTGTATTGCTTTAATTTGTTCTTTTCCTTGATCTTTAGGATTTATTTCCACATTACTAGGAAAAGTTCCAGGTATTCTATTATTTAGCGCAGATAGCAATATGTCCAAGTTGAGTTTCGATATTTTTAATAGATGTTCCTTGAATTTGTAATTGATTTCCTTGAATTTGTAGTTGATTTCCTTGATTTTGTAGTTGATGACCCATATTCAGAATTAATTCATCCATAGATAATTTCTTATCTTTGAATTGAGGGTTATTGTTATTAAATCCAGGTGGGTAATTAGGTTTATAGTTTGGATTTGCTTGATTAGGTTGATTCATCCATTGTTGATTAGATGTGTTATTCCAATTAAAATTTGGATGAGTTTTCCAACCAGGATTATAATAGTTTGAATAAGGGTTATTAGTTCTATTATTAATAGCATTTAAAGTTTCATAATTAGATTGAGATTCTATGATTTGTCCGTATGAGTTTTCTTCTAAAGTAGGAGAGTAGTTCATTCCAAAATGATCTAATTTCTTAGATATAGCGAGCAATTTGAGAAGCTAACATAGATATTGCATCGTTTTCATGAATGCTGGCTATCTTTTCGGATTTACTCTATCAGCAGGCCATTGGAAATTATTTGTTGCCATTTCTTCGATTAGTGCATAAGCTTCATCAAATGGTTTAGACATTAATGAACCTCCAGCAGCAGCATCGATGATTGATCTTAAAGATCCTACTAATCCATAATAAAAGGTTTGAATAATCAACCAATCTGGTAGCGCATGATGTGGGCATTTCCTAAGAAGTTCCTTAAATCTCTCCCAAGCTTCATATATTGATTCTCCATCAAACTGACAAAAAGAAGTTATATCATTTCTAAACTTAGCAGTTTTAGATGGTGGAAAATATTTGGATAGAAATTTTTGTGATAATTCTCCCCAAGTTTTAATAGATCCAGGTGCTAACGAATTCAACCACATTTTAGCCTTATACCTTAATGAAAAAGGAAAAGTCTAAGTCTTATAGCATCGTCAGATACTCCTTGATATTTAAAAGTAGCACAAAGTTCTAGGAAACTAGCAAGATGTAAGTTAGGATCTTCAGTAGGTGTACCACTAAATTGATTGTTTTGTACCATTTGGATAATTGCAGGTTTAAGTTCAAATGAATTAGCAGCTACATCAGGGTTTTGAATAGTTAAATGAATTTCATCCGATGTAGGGTTGGCATAATCTCTTAATGGTCTTTGTTGGTTCATATTTTGAATTTCAGGAATATTCGCCATTTGTGTTAAATTTATAATTTGTTTCTTTTGTTTTCTAATTCTTTTAATTGTACGCTCTAATTCAGAATCGTAAGGTATTAAATTTTCGTTTCCAAATTTGCGCATACAATTTTAGAATAGATATTAATTTATTTATTATGATTATTTTAAAATATTCCGTTACTCTAGTAAATTTTTCTTACTTTCCCAGGCAACGGCGCCAAAAACTTGACCCACAATTTTATATTATGATATTTTTAATTTAATTGCAACGATGCCAAAAACTTGACCCCGCTATATTATATGTATAGAATTGTAATTGTTTATGTTGTGGATGCTACGCAAGTATAAGTATCGTATCAAGTAATACAGGGCTCTAGTGGAGTCCTGGTTATCGATCCCACAGGGAAAGAGAAAATTAAATAACAACTAATTTTAAAATAATAATAATAATAATTTTAAAATAGTATACGAAAATTTGGAATTCTAAATTTAAGCGCAATAAAGTAAACTAAGTATTTTAATTAGGTAACTTAACTAAGTAGAAAATTAATACATATTGAAAGTGCAGGAAATTAAACTAATTGCTAAATAAGTCTTAACTATTCAGAAAAAGTATCCTTCCCCTTGTTTAGAAATTTAAGTGATTGATGAATTTAAATATATAATTTTAAGGTATTGTGACAAATAGGAGCATTCCTATTCTTTACCCTTTGGTCCAGGTGTAAAGAATATTGACTAATCCTATGTTTGATTACTGAATCTGCGGCTAGGTTGGGAGGATACCGACTGCCACTTCAGAGCTCCCACGTTCCCCTCGCCTGAGGGCTAACATCTACACTTCAGCTCTCAAACAATAGGACCGAATTAAATATTTTAGTCTGTCACACTAAAATGCTCAATTCTACGCCCAGTGATATTATTTCCCTATTTATTTGCACCTTCCTTCCAAGGCTTTTGAATTCCCCGAATATCAGATGTAATTTTTACTATAGTTGATATTCAACATATTTTAACAAATCAAATGGCCAGTTTGACGAGTAAATTAAGTTTTAAGTAAAAATTATCACAATTTATTAATATATAAAAAAGTACTTCATTTTTAGTTCATCAAGTCACTTAATTTCATAAACGGGGAGAAATACTTAATAAACTACTCGTAATGCATGGGAACTAAACTAAGCATGAATTTCATTTAAAGTTAAAAACAATAAATACAAATACTTATCTCGATTTATCCCCAAGCAGACTCCTCGTAGTTCCTTTGACTCTTCCTTCCAATACAGCACGACTCACTAATTACTCACTAAACTCACTCAAGACACAATTTGACACACAAAACTGCACTTAAAAACACACTTAGAACACACACAACACAAAATAACACACATAAGACACTTAAAAGACTGATTTTCGGCCTCTATATATAGAGGTGAGCAAAGGACCAAGAGGTGTGTAAGCATCCCTTCAAAAAGTGTCCAGGTTCAATGTATCTGCACCATTTGAACTAGCTCGCCGTCGGCGACGAACTACCTCGCTGTCGGCGAGGCTTCTAGAAGGTCCTCGAACCGCGCTATCTCGTCGTCGGCGAGCTCGGGCTCGTCGTCGGCCGAGACAGCTTATAAATCCTTCGAGAATTTCTTCCTCATACCCTCGCCGTCGGCGGGCTCGATCTCGCCGTTAGCGACTCAGCACAAATTGCATTATTTTCTTCCTTTTTGCTCCAAAGCCGCTGCTTTTTGCTTTTATCACCTAAATTCTCGATTCATGCAACAAAATAAAGAAAATACCTTTCTTTAAAGTGCAATTTCATCAAAAATAGGTATGAATTTCTTAATAAATTTTTCAGTGATCAATACGTGTTATCCCTTATCTCCCATTCATCACTTTCATCTGTCAGATATCTGTATATATTATTCATGTTTTCCTTCGTCGGGGAAAAATTCAAATAGTGGCAGATTGACACATTCTTAATCATGTATAAATCATTAATCTTTGCAGGAGTAAATGTGACAAACCTACCTTGCACATAGACTGATCCTTGGTTGATTCCATGAAGATTTGCATAGAGCGTTTTCACAACCGGGACAACTACGATGGTAGTAGTATAACACAATACTGACCAACGTCTCTGAACAATAATTTCATCAATTCCAGTAGTAGGAGAATTCATACCTCAATTCACAAAGCCTCGCTCCTTAATCAATCTCATTTTTGAGATATTTTTGTTGAATAGACGTTGCACTTCGAAACTAGCAAACTTTCTTCCTCTTCGAGTCGAAATCCATTTGGATAAGATTTGGGATCTTCCTCTTCATTCCTTTGGTAGTTCCTGCGTCTAGGGGCTGTTTTTTGGAGTTATAATGGAAGATTTACTTCCTAGAACCACCAAAACACGAATTTAAAGACGAGAAACTATTTTTTGAATAGCGACGCGGTCCGACGCTGATAACAGTGCCGTTCGGCGCTAGTTCAAATTTCGCCAAACTTCACTTCATCCAAATTCTTTCCAAACTTCGATTTGATTCACTTTTTAAATGTTGTTAATGATAATTAAGGAAGAATAAGACTTAGTTAAGTAACAAACAAACACAAATAACACACAAACAAAGCAAACACTAAATAACTGTGGGTTGCCTCCCACAAAGCGCTTGGTTTAACGTTGTCAGCCCGACATAACTTCCAGTTATTCAGGTTGATCCAACATTAAAAACTCTTTAAAATTAGTTCTATTGCCTTCAAAATATGGTTTTAATCTTTGGCCATTAACTTTGAATATCCTTCTAGATTTATGGTCTTCAATAATCATAGCTCCAAACTGATATATTTTTAGGACAATGAAAGGTCCTATCCATCTAGATTTCAGTTTCCCAGAAAATAATTTGAATCTTGTAGTGTACAATAAAACTTTTTGTCCTGGTTCAAATTCTTTTTTAACATGCTTTCGATCATGCCATATTTTTCTTCTCTCCTTATATATTCTATCATTATCATATGATTCATTTCTGATTTCTTCCAATTCATTCAATTGTAACAGTCTCTTCTCACTAGCATTTTTCAAATTAAAATTCAATTTCTTTATCACCCAATATGCTTTATAATCTAATTCAACTGGAAAGTGACAAGTTTTTCCAAAAATTAATCTGTAAGGGGACATTCCTGTAGGAGTTTTATAAGCAGTTCTGCATGCCTAAAAAGTAGTTTCTAGTCTAGCAGATCAATCCAATTTCTCAGGATTAATGACTTTCTCTAAAATTCATTTAATTTCATGATCAGATACCTCTACTAAACCATTAGTTTGCGGATGATAAACTGTAGAGATTCTATGCATAATATTATATTTTTCCACCAATCTCTGGATACTGGCTCTCACTACAGAGCTCCCACTTCCCTTCGCCTGAAGGCTAACTCTCGCTTTAGTTTCCAAAAATTAGGGCCAAATTGAGGATTTCAGCATTTCACTCTGAAATCTCCAATTCTAGACCCTCAAAGTATATTTCCCTATTTATTTGCACTCAATTCCCATGAACTACGTCTCTCATTCATGGACATTGAATGTGACCTTCACTTTTGTTGTGGAACTTATAATCCTTCAGGAACATATGTTTCCTAACAAGTTTTAATAATTCAATTAGCCAGATCAAAATTAAATGAAGTTCAAAGTGAAAAGTTCATCACAAATTCTCCATAATAAATCGGCACATTGACAGCTATTTTTAATATACTTAAAAATATGAGAATTCAACACTATAACTAGAAGATCAAAATCCTCAGCAATAGCGATAAATTGACTTGGAGAATAATTTTAATTTTAGTAAAAATTATATATTATAATCTTTTAATCGCAGAGTTACCTTTAAACGCAAGTATACGTATCGCTCAAGTAATACAAGGTTTTAGTGGAGTCCTAGATATCGATCTCATAGAGAATATTTTAGAGGCTACAGACTAGGATTATAGAAATCAATTCAGAATCACAATTAAATCAAAATTGCGTATCTGTCACTAATATGCAATCGACAATAATTTGAGGTTTAAATTAAACTAGTTCTACTAACAATTAATTAATACTACTAAAGTTAAGTTCAAATATATAAGCAAGAATCTTTCTCCTTTGTTATGATATTTAAGTGATTAAATAATTAAAATTAGTTATAAGATGGTGTTGTGCCAAATAGGAGCATACCTATTCTTTACCCTTTGGTTCAGGCATAAAGAACATTGACTAATCCTATGCTTGGTTACTGAATCTGTGCCTAGGCTGGGAGGATACCGGCTCTCACTTCGGATCTCCCACGTTCCCCTCGTCTGAGGGCTAACAATATACACTTCAACACCCAAACAATATGACCGAATTGAGGATTTTAGAATGTCACTCTAAAATCTCCAATTCTACGCCCGATTAATATTATTTCCCTATTTATTTGCACCTTCCTTCCAAGGACTTTGACTTCCCTGAATATCGGATGTAATCTTTACTATAGCTGGTAAACTTAACATATTTTAACTATTCAATTGGCTAGATTGAAAGTAAATTAAGATCTAAGTTAAAGATTATAACAACTTGTTTATATCTTTTATGGCACATTAATTCTATTTATCATATCACACAAATATCAAAACAAGGAGAAAGATAGAACAACTACTCAGAATTCATGGAGAGGATGCAATAAAACTTGGATTTCATATATAAAAGTAAAGTATTACAAACTAAAATAAATAAACACTACTTATCTCAAATTGCTCCCTAAGTAAAATCCTTGAAGTTCCTCTGAATCTCTTCTTTCTTTACAGTACACGAAATTCTCCTTCGAAACGACAATGCAGAAGAGATCTCTCACTTCCCTTCTACTTTTACTATCCTTCGAAGAATTCCTCACAATCTCTATTTGAACTCACTAATTAACACTTAATAATAACAATGGACACTAGTGGACTCTCTATAGAACACTAAGTAACTATTAGAAATCTCTAATAATACTTTTTACAGACTCTTACTAACTTTTAGAGGACTCCAAAAGGAAAATTTTTCAGCCTAAAACGGTTCTTTTTAAAGTTGTTGATGAGTCTAAGGTTTTCCAGGCATCCCTTCAAAAATCGTCCAGATTCCACGTATATTGTGAAAGAACCGTCGATCCCACCATCGGCGGCCTCGAGCACGCCGTCGGCGGCCTTCTAGAAACACAGCCTTAAACTGACCTCGTCGTTGGCGGCCTCGACCTCCACCGTCGGCGGCCTCCCTTGGAATATATTCTGAACTCTCGGGAAAATCACGCCGTCGGCGCCCTAGGTCAATTTTTCATATTTTAGTCTTTTTTGCTCCAAATTCGCTCCTTTTTGCATATTTTCGCTCCTTTGTCCTTAAATCTTCATACCTGCAGAAAAACACCAAAAATACCCTTCTTTAAAGTGCAATATCATCAAAATCAGTATAAAATAGGCATGAAAATCTTAACCTTTTTTCCTTGGGTTAAAATCCCACAAACTTTAACCATTACTTGTCCTCAAGTAATCTTTAGTACTACATAAAAGTTATGATTCATTGTGGTAAAGTTTTAATTCAGAAGTACTATAATTTTGATTTAAATAAATATTATAGCAAGAATTCTTAATTTTTTTTTAAGTAATTAGTTTAATTCTGCAGGTATAAGACTATCTAGTCATCAAGTCTAAGAGTTCTAATCTTCCATTTGTTTCAAGAATGACTATATGTTGCAATATCAATTCACTTAGAATATTCAGAAGATAAGAAATTCATGAGAAAACTAGAAGTACGAAACTAGTCATAAATATAAGTTCAGAAATGTTTTTATTTTTCTCTTTAGGTTAATCCAAGTGAAGCCAATTTTTGTTAAAGCATCACCTCAAGCTTCTCCTCACTTACTTTTTTTCTTTCTTTTTCTTTTCTTTTCAGGGATTGTTTTTAAATCCTTTTCTTTTTCTTTCTTTTTCTCTTTTCTTTTCTTTTTCAAGTGAGGATTACTATATCTGGATAGCCTGTTAATAATTTTAACTTCACTCTTCTTTTCCTAAATTTGAAACTTTGAAACATTCTTTACCTTATATGTACTTCATAGTTTTTACATTATTGAATCCCAACCTTTTTTTCTCAACTAAATTCCTAAGATTCTTAATAATTCAAAATATAGTTTTCTTTACTTTAAATAGTTAACTATAGTCTTATCCTTTTATACTAAATATCTTAACCTACAAAATTGATTTTCATTACTAAAAATATTTCTTTGAATTTTCTATAATATTTAGATAAAATCTAAACATAGTTATATGAATTAAATTTTGTCACAAAAATCATATAATAATTTTTTGAAATTATGTTATTTGAGAACATATAATAGTTAAAATTTCTCTCCCCTCCCCCAAACTTAAAGTTTTCTATAATAAAAATAGTACATGGTGGAAAGAAAAATTCTAAATATAAAATTCATATCTTTGCACTTTAGGCATATTTGTCTTTTTGAAATTTGGAGGTTCTTCTCACAATTTCTAACTTCAACTGACCTTTAGTATTTAAAAACCTTTCTACACACATATCAGTTTATAGAATTTGCTGGGGTAATGAAATTTTAAAACAAGTATATAAAACTAAACATCAAATAAAAACAACTAACTACACTACACAAGATATATGTATTCCACAACACAGAACAACCGTTTACTATTTAGACTATTCAGTTCACAATTACAATTATCATCTCAAATATCACAAACATCTAGAATGAAAATGCAAACTACCAAACCAAACACATATCAAAGTACAACAGCAACAAAACTTCACATTTTATATAGAATCCAAGTGTTTACAACACACAATACATATCACACATAAACCTGTATTTTCTCAACCTAAATCTATTTAATCAGTGTCGCAATCCAAGCCACAGAACTCAAAATGTTGAAAAGAAACATTTCAATCATTATCTCATCTATACTGAGATTAAAAAGTAAATTACGAAAGCAAACACAATAAACAAAGTTTAAATCAAACACAACATAATTAAACAAATAAGCAAATCAATTCTACTACTCTTCAGAATCTGTAATAGTTTCTCCTCTGATATCGCCCATTGCTTGAACATGGACGAACAAGTTGTAAAAAGGTCGGAATGGGAATTCTTCAGTTGAATCTTCATCAATCCATCCCATCTTCTTCATTAAGTGTATCAGAATCGCTTCAAGTTGCCCAGTATGATCAAAATGTTCTTTCATCCTCCAACCAATATGATCAAAGAAATCAGGCATATTGTTAACTGTACTCATTAAATTTTGTACCTGCTTCTCTAGATTCTTGATTGGGTGTAAGATCATCGGTGTCTTGTCCTCTACTAGAGGTTGAATAGGAACAAAATTCTGAGGTGCTTGATCCATGATCACGCCCGTGTCATTCTCCTCATCATTTACTGGGAACATACGAGTTGGGTCTAAAGGTTTCCAGGGTAGCAGAATTTTCTCCCAAATCTCATAAGAAACTTGAAACAAACTGCATATTGAGAAAATTATTAAAGGATGTCCAAGCCCTTGAGATGATCCTTGAACGATCAGCCTAAACACAGACTTCACAATAATTGATCCAATATCAATGGGACATCCCATTTGAAGTGAATGCAGTAATTCAAAATTGCACTTTCTTTAGTGACTTTGCCGATTTTCATCGTCAGCAATAACTTTGCAGATATGAAAAAGTGCCAATTCTCTGAAACGGGATTTAAAAGTGTTGCAGAAAATTAACGTACCCGTTTTCTTTAACTTCTAGCCATCAGTTTCGTTTGTTAAATATTGTTATATTTCATTCATATTATCTCTCGTCTGTGTTGACCTCATTTTTGATGAGGTCTTCTCTTCTTCTCTTTAGTACTTAGGATATAGCCTTAGGCTTTTCCTTTGACTGTCCTAGAGGATTAGAATTAGGACCCACCACTTAGAAATTCAAACCACTTCTTAACTCCCTGCAAACCCCACAAACTTGATTGTAGACCCCTAATCACCTAGAGGGTTGAAATCAAATGTGAAAGTTTAAAGGACGAGTTCCTATAGGACTCTTTGGCCTTAGGACTACCACAGGTGGCACTGGTCCAGTGAAGGGGCCGACTTACACACACACTACACCTATACACTACATTTTCACACACACCTCCTAAAAACACACCCATACCCGATTTGACCTCCCGACTCATGCGGGTGATTCACATGGATGGTCTTTAACCCCAAGCCCTCGGCTAAGAGGGTTAGGAACAACATAGATGAATGCCTCAAATGAGTCCTCTCATGGCTCATATAGGCTTAACATGGCTTCATGGCTCAACCAAAATGATTTCATTCCACTTACATTTACCCAATCTTCAATTTTCCAAATTTTCGATTTTTGATCCCGGGACCCTACACCCACTTTAGCTACCCAAAACCCTTGAAATTACCCAAATTTTTCAAAGTCTCCAAATCACCCAAAATTCCTCAAAACCAATCCCAAACATCCCCACATTACTCAAATTGATCATCCATAGCCAAAAATACCAAAAATTCCAAAAATACCTCCCAATACCCTCCAAATACCCAAAATGCCCCTCTTGACCCAAAAATCCAAAAATTCATAAAAATTCCCAGAAAATTCCAGAAAATCCCAAATATTCCCAATTTAATTTTGTTCAACTACACCATGGGCCAATTTTGTCAATTTACCCCACTTTTTTCAAAATCCCCAACTTGACCCATTTTAACCCAAAAGTGAACCCAATGTCAAACCAAACCTACCCAATTGACCCAAATTCTGGTCCAATTCAATTCTAAACTTCAATTCAACATCCCCAACACCAATATAGACCAAATCCAAGCCCAATTTGATTGACATTTGAATCCAATTTCACTTTTGACCTTAAAGCCCAATTTGGACCCATGACCCAAACTTAGCTCAAACTCACCCAATCAGCTCCAATTAACCCCAAATATTTTCTAAACCTTCCCTAACATCCCCACAAAAAAATGCTAACATGATTTGCCCAAAATTTAGTCCCAAACCCCACTCAAATTCAACCCAAAGCTAAAAGACCCAATTTTAACCTAAGCCCAAACCTAACCCAAATAAGCTCAAACCACAAAATCAAAACCCAACCAAAGCCAAAACCTCTTTGAAACATTCCCATAAACATTTCTCAACATTAATTTTACATCAATTTCAACTCTAGCCCAACATTGACCCAAGTTAGCCCAATTTGACTTACATTGGCCTATTTACCAAAGAAGTCCAAATCCAACCCAATTCAAGCCCAAGCTACTTCAGATTGATTCCAAATCATTCATGAAACATTCCTAAATTAAATTCAACACTTATTGGATCCAATCTTTTGCAAAATTTTCATCCTAAAATTTGTTTTGAAATCTAAAAGCCCACTTCCCTAAACCATTTTAAAAGCCCATCTTCACTAAATTTTAAAGGCCCAAAATTCATACAAAGCCCATATGACACTCTTCTCCATCATGACTTCAATTAAAATCATCCCTTAAGTCCTAAATCAATCATCAAATGGTTCCAAATCAAGCCATATGCTAAATCCCATCAAATCACCCCTAAATTACCAAAATTTCTAAAATCCATTTTCATGAAATTGACCAAGCTTTTTCCCAAGCCAAAGGCAAGCCATGAAGCCACTCTTAAGCCACATGCAAGCCATGTGAGTTGCTCACATGTGACCTTACTACATTGGGCAAAAGGAGGAGATCCTTTCCACATTCCCTTAAGGTGATTAACCACTCCCATGACTCCCCTTAACCATGCTTATGCCTAATTGTGCTTGGATGGTGACTTGACCCTACTGATTATGCTGAACCAAATCACTTTCCCTTCAGCCTAAACCAAGCATTGGGTGGTGCACCTAGCCCAAAAGGATGGGTTGACCCATTTGGAGCCAAAATTGCCTCTCTCCCATACCATTTTAATCCAAGCCCTTTACACATGGCATTGGCCAATTGCCTACACTAAACCCCAGCCCTGACCCACATTAATAAGATGGTGACCAGTGCCTAGCCGGCCAGGCACCAGGCTACCGGAAAACGCCATGGCCGAGACATGGGGAGAAGCCAAACTTTGGAATTCCACCTTGCTGAGTTGCCCCATGCCCAATGGCCACCATGGCTGTTCTTCCCTTGACCTAAGCAGCTGATCCCAAGTCCTAACTTCCCCTGGGAGGCCCTCCAGCCTCTCCTATTTAAACCCCACCTCTCTCGGCCATGAGGAGGTGCTGAACCAACCTTAAGGAAACTCTGCCAAAATCACTTCAAACTCTCCCCACACCTAGAGCACTTGATCCCCACTGTCAATTTGCCCTAATCCCCACTAATTGAGCTCAATTTTGGTGCTCAATTCTCAAGTCAGAACAGGACATTCCCAAATCCTTCACCAAAGTCAAATTAAACTCACCTACACCTGCACAAGGTCAAGAGGAGAAGTTCGCCAGTGAAAGCCCCCTCTCCAGGCCACCCATCTGTTCCAGACTCCAAGCTTTGTAATCGGCTGTGGTCAAAATCATACCTAGGCAATTCACCAGGCCAGGAGACTTCATCTGGAGCTTGCTTGGAGCCAATCGAAGGTGACACAACCCTCAGATCGAAGCCACACTTCTCTGAGCAAAGGTATGGTCTTACTCTTCTTCCCGAGCTTCTGATCATTCTCCATTTTTATTGAGTCAATTTCATGCCGCATAAACTGTATGGATGTGTTCGTCTTCTCGAGAAGAATCCATAGAGCATAAGAACGTTTAATTTGGTCAAGTATTGAGCGAGATCTTAAGCCTAGAAGATGGAAAGTTCTCGGGCTAAGAGGCTTGGGAACGATGAACGGATGCCGTTCATTCAATACACGCGCGGATGGACGGCTTAGATTAGGTCGGACCAGTGGATGATACGCGGAAGGAGGGACCCGGGCTGCTGACTCAAGTGGCGGCGTCGAATGGGAGCGCGCCGCGTGGTCGTTCGGAGATGCCGAGGATGACAGGGCGCCGCGTGGATAAGTAGGAAATTAGGTTATTTTCCTATTTATTTAATTCTCTAAACTTCAAAAATGCATAACTTTGTGTAGGAAAATCAGAAAAATAAAATAAAAATCCCCTCTTGCTCAGTGAACAGAGGAGAATAATGTGGAAAGAAATCATTCAATTTCATTGAGTATTTGATTTTTAATAATTTATTTACTCTCTGCACATTTTCAATTCTACATGCATGTATACAATTCACCATGGCATGAGACCATAGGGCTTTTGAAGTCTCTGAATTTGGGAACATTCCCTAAATTTTCCAAGGTCAGAGGCCATCCCTATGAAGAGTTATTGATTTTTCAATTCTAGGTTGCTAGTTTGAGTATTTTAATTCCAATAATTATCATATTGTGAGATAAATTCTAGGAAAATTTGGTGATGTGTATTATGACTAGAGGACCCTAAGAAAAATAGGTTTTGAGTTAACTCACTTGGAATAACCCTAATTGGCTTAAACACCCAAAATGAAGCTTTAATTAATTAGAGCTAATCATACATCAAATTGACTTGAAATCAATTCTCCACTAACCTTTAGGATCAGAGGAACCCACCATAAAAGTTTGAAGTCAATTGGACTTGGTTAGCCCTATCAAATGGGTTGATTAAGCCATTTAGCCAAAATTAAACTTAAAAAATTCATAACTTTCAAAATACTTTTAAAAATTCACCAAATTGGTTTTGGAGCCTCTCTGATATCAGGGGAATTTAAAAAAATTAAAATTGCAATTTTCTAAAAAAGTTGATTTTTTGCATTATTTTAATATTTTTAATAATTAAAAAATAATAAAAATCAGAAAGATAATAAAATTCACCAAAATGTCACATTTTGAATTTTAATCACTTAGGAACAAACCCCATATTTTTCTTAGGTCTCTATGATGAGATATTAAATTTTAAAGCCCTAGGGTAATTTTAAAATTTAAAAAATGTATCTTCTAGCATTTCCACTAAAACAATTATAATAAATCAAAGAAAAATCAGAAAATTATAAAAATTAGTTCTCTGATTTCCTTGATATCAGAGAGATTTTTGAAAAATATAAAATTCATTTTTAAACCTTTATTTTATTTTTAAATTAATTAATACTCTAAAACTCAAAATAATTATATTAAAAAGAATATAATTCAAAAAATCACCAAAATTGGTCCAAGTGGTTCTCTGGTCATTAGGAATGTCCCATAATTTTCTTAAGGATAGAAACTTTCCCTTGGTGATGTTACTGAATTTTCCTTGGAAATCCTTATTTTCTTCAAAAAAATAATTACATAAATAAATTAAATACAGAAAAATCACATTTTCTCCTCTAATGTCTTTATTGACATATGAGTGAAGTCACATAAAAATTTCAAATTCATTTAAGCTCAATTTAGTGAGTTATGAAATTATTAAGCTTGAAGGGCAAAATGGTAATTAAAATTTTAACCCTTAATTAAAACTTTAGGCTTAATAAGATGAAATAGTAAAATATTTGATCCTAATCTGATTTGGATGATTGAAATTTAAATAATTAAAGGGTAGAAACCTACTAAACAATTTAAAAATAATTAAAATAAACCTTAATTAAGTAATTAATTAAATTTGGAAGAATAATAAAATTGGAATTATTAAAATAGGGATATTATTAGGAAGAGATTTGTTCTTTAATTTAAGGATCCCTAAATTAATCACCTCAATAATATTTAATTCCTAATTAAAATGATAATCCAAATTCAAGATTTAAAATGCTAAAAGACTTAATCATTAAATTAAATTAAAGTTAAATTATTTAAATTAAATCCTTTTAAAATTTCAATTAAATTAATACTTTAACAATTAAAATTAAATCATCTTTAAAACATAAAGAATAAAATATTAAATTAAAATTAAAAATAAAATTAAATTAAAATTAAAATTAAATTAAATTAAATTAAATTAAATAAAATTAAATTAAAACATATTAAATTAAATCAAATTAAATGAAATCAAATTAAATTAAATTAAATTAAATTAAATCAAATTAAATTAAATTAAATTAAATTAAATCATATTAAATTAAATTAAATTAAATTAAATTAAATTAAATTAAATTAAATTAAATTAAAAAAAATAAAATCAAGTTAAAATTAAAATTAGATTAAATTAAATAAATTAAATTAAAATTAAAACTAAACCAAATTAAATTAAATTAAAGTTAAATTAAATTGAATTAAAAATAACATCACCTAAGACATAAAGAAATTCAAAAATAAATCTAAAACAACTTGAACACTATTCCGAACTTAAATCCATTAGCGAAATTAAATTAAATCATAAATCACTTGAACATCAATTTGCCCTCGAAAGCTTTTGTTGTCATAACTCCTAAACGGAGTATTAAGTGAAGTGTTACTTCACTCATAGGATATTCAAATGTCCTAGTTCACTGAGTAAGATAACAACAAAACTTGAACTCCGGACGATTAATTCATTTGTATAATTAAATTCTCTTGGACTTAAAATAATCCTAGAAATATTAAAAAGATGTTTAAGACTCGTCTTAAGCACTTCCTCGATATGATAAGATATTTATAAGAACAATTGAACTTAATTGTTTTTTGATGAAGAAAATCGTCCTCGAACTCAAAATACGAGAACATCAGACGTCATAGGAGGTGACTAGCTATAGGATTAGGAACTTGGTAGAAAACCATAACCCTTCCCTTAACTTTACCTAGGAACTTGCTTTAAATGCATAAATATTCTAATTGTGTTTTAAGTGCAGCTTGGGATGACGGGAAGACCCTCCAGGTACGCTTTTATTTTATTGCAATTTATCTTATTGTAATTTATTTAATCGCATCGCACTTACCTTTCTTGCATGATAAACAAACTGTTGCATGAAAACCAAAACCTTTAGGGTAGTCCCTAAAACTGAAACCAAAACTAAATTAAAAGTCATTACAAGACAAAATTCACCGCCACAACATTTCAAAATATAAAACAACTCAAAATCTAATCACAAACAGAACAACAAAACTACAACTACAACTAAATTAAAACGTCTTGTTGGATGATCGGGAATACCTCGGATGATGTAACCTACGTGTTGCTAACGGGATTTCCCCGGTCTAAATGAAAGTGTGGAACTCATTCGGTTGAGTTTAGCAAATTCATCCGGACTAAGTGAATCCGATAAAAATAACGATGCTGGAAGGATGGAACCAGTGGGATCTTAACCGGTGTTGTTATAATCAACTTTAAGATTTGTTTTAATTAAAACATAAAAAACACTTGGAAATTAAGACCTTCTCTAAACCAGAACACTTCTCTCATCTCCTGATTTATGACTTCTAAAACTAAACCTTTGATACAACAAGGAGCTCGGAGCATGGTGGGCAGCACGGCCATCGTCATCAGCAAAACCTGAGTCTACTTCAGCAAAACTTTCTTAGAATTAAATAACCAAACCATAGGACTTCGAGGTAGCTTGCACTAGTGCAACATAAATCCTCGACTCTTCGTTAGGCATTTGCATGATCATATCATGTAAATTAAGCCCTAACCGGTCTTAGGACTCCGAGGTAGTCGTCCGATACGACATAAACCCTCACACCTTTGAAGCTTATTTGTATGATTTTTTCATACGAATATAAGTCAAATTAATTAAAATTGGCAAGATCAAAACATTAAATAAACATTAGGACTTTCCTAAATCCGAAGCCAAACAAATAGGATAGTCGGGAAATTACCGAAGTTCGCTTCGAATGCGTGATTTCTCCTACCTTTCTTCCTTTGGATTCCTAAAATAAAATGTTCTAAATTTGATCCATTCCCTATTGAAATTCCAAAATTCAATCCCTTGAAGACTTAAACTTTGAAATTCTTGAGAGCAGAACTACTTATTATTATCGAGAGTTTTCTTAGGTGATTCCCATCACTTAAGATGTAATTAACTATAGGGGCTTGCCCTTATAGGAATTTTAAGAACCCGAGGTAATATAAACCCTGTTTAATGTTTTTCATATTAAGCAGGGGAACTTGTCGGCTTATAAAATTGGTTCGCAGACCAAACGAATGTCACAAACCTTTTTAGTTTATTTAATCGAGCCCCATTATCAAGCAATGTGTCTATTCTTCGGGATAGATACACAGTTTGTGGTGCGGTGCTCGTTTATATAAACTATTCGGGATGTGAGATCAGTTTGATTTTATATCTTAAAATTTTCAAATTTAAAATTATTTTCAAAACCAAATACTACTTTTCAAATTATTTATCTAAATTAAATTAAAAAATTCGCCGACGATTTCTGTAGGCGACCCCCCTTTTCAAAATACAACACACAACCTAAAAATAGCCGACAATTTCTGGCGACTCCGCTGGGGAACAATTCCTCTCTCCATTTTTAATCAGATAGTTTTGCTTTCAAAAATCGGTAGTGTATCCATGTCCCTAATGGATCAAACTACCCTTCTTTCCGTTGGAATACTATGTTCATTTCTACCTTAAACGAGTATAGCCAACATTCTCTCGGATTTAGGAGCCACTTGTTTAGACACCCCTAAACAGAGAGGTTCGAGATCCTTTTACCTCATTTACGAGGTGGGGTGGACCCCGATAGGTGTTAGTTTAGGAGTGATCCTTCGAGTCGAGAAGTCTTGCATAAGACTTTCTTTTCCTTTCCAACTATGAATCAGATTCATTACCTTCTCTACACCTTTGAACATTCCGTTCTAAATAAACAAACCCTCTAATGAATGACTCTTTTAACAAATATACATGAACAAGAATGTGTTCGGACTCTTTTCGATTCCTTTCTTTTCGTCCTGATGAGAAGAAGCATAACTTGGGACTGACAATCGGAATCTACCTTGCAGAAATGGAAGCCCCAAAACTGATTTTCTCCTTCACCAATGGACTGGACTTGTCGTTTACAAGGATGAAGTTGCCAGACAATGGGATCATCCGGTTTGGACAAGGATTCGAGAACACAAATGTCAAGATCGCCGACGTTACCCTTTCGCGCCGACAAACAAAGTATACGAAATCGAGAGACCTTTGATCGAGTTCAACCTTAAGTCAACTCAAGAGTTTCCTCCCCTGCAAAGGGTTCCAGTGAGTGGAATACTGCGTCCAAAGGAGGACCGTTATCTCTACCCCCAGCTGGTCTAGTCGTCTCTGCACCTACCCCGGCTTCCGCCAAGCCGAAGGGGAAGGAAGTTCAAATTTGTAACGAGCATGTTACCGTGGAGGGTACGGATTTCCGTGCAAGACCTTCGTTTTTGAAATTGGGTCCGGCTCGAGGGTTCCACCCCTAACACGGACTCGGAGAAGAAACAGAGGTAGGAAGATTGCCGGGAAGGCGAGAGCTGCCGAAGTCGCTTTCTTAGAAGAAATCCACGAGTACACACCACTACCGAATACATACCATTGCTCGAATATACACCCCTTTTGGAAGGAAGTAGATTCCATCCCCTTTCCGCCGCAGCTGACGAGGAAAATGTCCGCAGGATTGCTTCTATATTACCTCGACCCGCATACTATAGCGACAGCAAAAAGAAAAGGGCTAGGATTACACCATTTGCCCGACTACAGACTGTGATTGAGAAGTTAGCAAAGAAAGAGAAATGCTCTGTATCGGAGATCTTAAGAAGAATAGGACGGGTGCCGGCCAAATCCCGTCTTGGGCCATGAGTAGAACCTGCTATCGCTGCAGAAGAGCCGAATAAGAAGATGAAGGCTAGTCCACCTGTTGTTGTTTCAGGTTTACAGATCAGGGAGGATACCACCTTCCAGCATTCAGCCGACGGACCATCGGGTCCTGGCGCCTTCGTTGCTAGATGGATGGTATGGCGTCCCACTACGGCCGATTAAGACCGAAACGACGACACGAGAAGGAAAGTCTCGTCGGGAGACTCGAGTCCGAAGAAAGCGCTACCGCAATGAAGGGGACTCACGAGAAGGAAACCCGACGACCATCACATGATAAGCTGCGAAACCGCACGAAAAAGACCATTGGAAGACGCTATGGAAAAGCTAAGAACCGATATTCGACGATTAGCAAGAGAAAGAGAAGAAAAATTCGAAGATGAAGTAGACTCGTCGAGATTCATGGATGATGAATATGCAGAAATTAACATGGTTGAAACACGAGCATCGTCAGCTTCGCAAGGTGCTCCGGCAGCTGTGGAAAGAGATGAATCGGAAGCATTAAGAGCAAAAATTCGAGAAAAAGACGATACAATCTCTCAATTGGCAAAAAGGATGGAAGAGATGGCTGCAGTCCTAGCCACTCTTCAGAGTCAGGCTCAACCCCCAAGAGAAACGCCTCTAGAAGTTATTCATATTACAGAAAGAGGAAAAGAGATTACATCCGTTAACGGAGACGATCAGACAAAGAAAGATTCTACCCAGAATATGATTATAGAAAAGGATATCAAGAGCATGGTGGAACAGCAGGTGCGAGAAGCCTTGGCACAATCAAAGAGCGGGACATCCATTCGGACGGGTAGACCTTACCCCGAAGAATTCGATGCTGTCCAATATCCAAAAGGCTTTGTACCACCTGCGTTCGAGACCTTTGATGGAACCGGAAACCCTCGGCGGCATGTTGCACATTTTCGTGCCGAGTTGTTGCAATGCGGCGGAAGTGATGCTTTACACTTCCGATAATTTGTCGACGGCTCGTCGAGGATCGCCTTTGATTGGTATGCGAAATTACCGAACGGTTCGGTGAAGACATTTTCAAAATTAGAGAACCTCTTCATCAAGCGATTTGCCGGAGCTCAGCACCACATCACTATAGGTGATTTAGTGGTAGAGAAGCAGAAGCCGAACGAAACTTTGGTAGACTACATACTTCGATGGAGGAACCTAAGTATGAAGTGTGAGCCACAGCTACAAGAACAGCATGCAGTCGGCATTTTACTTAAGAGCATTCATGGCCCGATAGCACTTCTCCTCAAGGGATTTACTATTAAGACTTTCGAGAAGTTGTTAAGCAAGGCCGGAAGCTTGCAAGAGGAGGCGAAGCAATTAAGTTTCACCGACAAAACGAGACAAACGAAGCCCGTGAAAACTTTTGAAAGAAGTCCAGGATCATCGCGACGGTCGATAAAGGCAAGCGACCAATACAAATACCATCGAACGGCCGCGAGCAACCTCAACGAGTTACCGGCAACCCCGACCCAGCTATCGGTCACCTCAACGAGTATGAACAACCGCCTCGTCCACAACGTACGTTAAGGGAACTTCCGAGCGAGGAGTATCCGTTCAAGAATGAGGCGATGCCGAAAATGTTCCGCAGATCGATGAAGACTCCAGATTTCCAACTGCCGAGCCTAAAAGACCGAAGAAGTCGACAAGAAAGGTGATCCCAACTTTTTCCCTTACCACCGGATGCTTGGACACAAGATAGAAGATTGTATTACCTTCAAAAGTTGGCTCAACGACAATCTTCGAAAAGGGAACATAACAATCTCGAAGGAATACATGAAGGAACCCCGAGAAGGAGGTTCCGTCAATGTTATCTCGACGGATTTCATTGTTCCGATAGATCCCTATGCGGCTCGACGATGGATGGACTACCGCTTGGACAAAGTCTTCGAAGAAGATTTTAGATCGCATCTAAACCACTTCGGTGCGAGCCTCGATTCGAAGTTCGAAACACCGTCAAGTCGGCACTATCACTTGCGATAGAAGAACCACCTCAACAAGAGACGACTCGAAGAAAAGAAGAAAATTGACGAAGAAGAGAAGACCGAGGCTCCTAAGGCTAGACTAGGGGCCGCTTATCCTAGGATAGTTGTTTCGATTCGGGGGAGAAATCCCTCGGACCTCGACTACGTATGATTATTTGCTCACTCCGGTGGGATCTTATAATGATGAGGGTTATGGCGTTGGCTACGTTTTGACTGTTTCTAACGATTACGTAACTAGCGACAATCAACCTAATCCGGACGTCGATTGTGATACAAATGACAATCCTCAAATCATACACAATCTTGACGATCACAATGACAAAGAAGACATCCACCAAGGAGGCTACGAGAGTTCAACAAGCAACGAATCTATTTGCGAGTTTCGAGGAGCTCCGATCACGATAGAGTTAGAACCTTCGGTACTCCGAAGCTAATCCCGAAGAACTCGTCATTCCAATTCGAAGGAGACATCGGCAAACTCAATACTAGATTCGAAGAAATCACAGAAGTCAACTTAAGAAGTGGAAGAGTTCTACCTCCGAGAATGGGTCCAAAGGACAAAGGAAAACAGGTGGTTGTTCAGGAAGAACCAACCCCGGCAGAAGAAATACCCATTCGAGAAGAAAACGAGACACATGAAAATAAAGTGGACTACAACGCGCTAGCCCATCTTAGGAAACTACCGACCAAACCGAGCATCTACGACGCTCTCATCTTATCAAAGGAGATGAGAGAAGCTCGATCAAGGCCTTACTTGATCCGGAAATTTGCTTAGCTCAAATGATCGGAGATTCCTTAGATGAGGTTTGCTCGTTAAAGGAACAACGAGGTGCCACCTTCACGGACAATGACCTACTACTTGGGACGGCGGACCACAACCGACCGTTGTACATTTCGATTACAATTGGGAAGTTTACACTCTCCGAGTATTGGTGGATCCGGGAGCATCAATCAATATAATGAATCTTCGAACGCTAGCATACTTAGAAATTGATGCTCGCGAGCTCGAAGCGGACAAAATGTTATTAAGAGGATTCAACCAGAAAGGAGAAAGAGCCCTCGGCTCAATAACACTGCTAATGAAGACCGGTGACTTAGCAAAGACAACCGTGAAATTTCACATAATTGATTCAGAAATGTCGTTCAACGCTCTACTGGGCCGACCGTGGATACATGAAAACCGGATGGTACCATCATCTCTACATCAGTGCATCAAATACTACGATGGAGGGGAACAGTGCATCAAAGGTGACTTACAACCATTCTCCGTACATGAAATTGGAATCCATGAAGATGCGACTTATTACGCACCCCCGAAGAAAACAATCTTCTCCGGAGATACCATAACAAATGAAGCAAAGGAAATTTGGGACGACGAAGAACCCGAAGTTCTAGTCCAACGGTCACTCACCACTCCCTTACGGCGAGATGGTGAAGGTTTCTCCACAACTCGCATCCGAGGTCGAGGCCGGGGACGAGGTCGTGGCGAGACGTTAGGACGATTGGACAGAGAAACCGACCATCAATGTTGAATGGGAAGATAGTTCCGAAGAAGAAAAAGAAATCAAGCAAGAAGCGGCGACAATAAGTCGGAAGAAGCCGCAATTCAGGATCTCTCTTGAAGATGAAAAGAAAGAGAAATATAAATCGATGTACGAGAAGATTAACCACTATGTACATACTATGACCCTGACCCCGATCCATTCTAATAAGATCGAGGGTATGGTGGTCAAAGAGGTACGTAGCAGCGATACAAAGCCCATCAAATTCTACCGTGGTGCTCCTTCCTCCAAAACTGAAAACAATGTACAATTTGAAGATGCTACTTCATCGGAATTAATGGAATTACCTTTTGAGTGGTACTCTCCCTGTGTGCAAAATTTAATTCAGCGTGGTTTCTTACCTCGACAATGGACAAAAGGTCAATCACAACATTTTGAAAATTTATGGAATAACTCTGGTCGTCCACCCAATTCAAAGCATGGTCTCGGATTCGGCACGGTAGGATCGGTTGACGATACCGAATTTTGCATGGTTGTCACTTACGAGTCTAATGAAAACCGCATGGAAGCTACGGAAGAACTTGAAGATTTACAAATTGGAAATGCTCCACCGAGTTCGAAGAAGAGATCAAATCTACAATAGATGAGTTAACGAAAGTTAACTTAGGTACTAGCGAAGAACCTAGACCTACCTTTGTTAGCTCCTTACTCAATAAAGAAGACTCCGAAGAGATAATCAAGTTATTAATGGAATTTAAAGATTGTTTTGCTTGGAGCTACGATGAGATGCCAGGATTAGCTCCAGAGGTTGCAGTCCATAAGCTGGAGTGGATCCTACTTCGTTCCAGTCGGACAAGGTTCCGGGAGAATGCGTCTAGAAATAGAACAACAAGTCATAGTCGAAGTTAAAAGCTAATAGACGCCAAATTTGTCCGTGAAGAACAATACCCGACTTGGTTAGCCAATGTGGTACCAATCGGGAAGAAGAATGGTCGGATCGGAATTTGTGTGGATTTCGGAGATTTAAACAAGGCATGTCCAAAAGATGAATTTCCTCTACCGATCCCGAATTAATGATCGACATCGCTTCAACACATGAAATATTCTCATTCATGGATGGATCTTCGGGATACAACCGGATAAAAATGGCTCCGGAAGATGAAAAACTTACGAGCATTCGAACACCGATCGGAGTATATCGCTACACGGTGATGCCATTCGGACCGAAGAACGCAGGAGCAACCTACCGGAGAGCGATGACAAGAATTTTTGATGATCTCATCCACAATCAAGTCGAATGCTACGTGGATGATGTGGTCATCAAAAGCAAAGTAAAGGAAAACCACCTGTATGATTTGAGAATTATTTTCGAACGATTAAGGCAATTTAACCTTAAGATGAATCCCTTAAAATGCACCTTCGGCGTCACGTCCGGGAAGTTCTTAGGATTCGTTGTCCGACGTCGTGGAATTGAAATCGACCCGGAAAAGATTAAAGCTATCTTAGAAATGCCACCTCCCGTAACCTTAAAACAACTACGATCTTTTCAAGGAAGTTGGCATATCTTCGACGCTTTATCTCGAACTTGTCGAGTAGGTGTCGACCTTTCTCGGCATTAGTTAAAAAGGACGCCAAATTTATTTGGGAAGAGAAATGCCGAGAGGGCCTTTGAGGACATTAAACAATATTTAATGACACCTCCTGTCTTAGCAGCCCCAGTCTCAGGTAGACCATTGATACTTTATACCACGGCCTTAGATGCTCTCTCGGAGCCCTGTTAGCCCAGGTCAATGATGAGGGAAAAGAAAATGCTCTTTACTACCTAAGCCGTCGTTTACTTCCAACGGAAATAAAGTATCCCACAATTGAAAAAGCATTGTTTGGCCCTGATCTTCGCCGCTCAAAAGCTCAGGCACTACATGCTTTCTCATAAGGTCAACCTAATTTCGAAATTTAATCCATTGCAATACTTGATGACCCGTCCGACGCTTTCTGGCAGACTTGCCAGGTGGTCAATGATATTATTGCAATTCGATATAACTTTCGTGCCTCTTCGTGCCGTAAAGGGACAAGTTCTAGCGGACTTCCTCGCGAGCACACCCTTTGCCGGCGGAATCTCCTCTCAATGACGACTTGCCGGATGAGCAAATAATGAGCTTAGAAGACCCCGATGATCGACGTTGGGAATTATATTTTGACGGAGCATCTTCAGGCACACAAAGATGAAGAATCGCAAGTGATAGTGCCGGTAAGGCAGGAATCGGACTAATCTTTATAACACGGAGCGGGGGATGTTAAGATATGCCTACCACTTAACGAGCCGTGTACAAATAACGAAGCGGAATACGAAGCCCTCATAACGGGACTAGAATTAACTATTCAAATGGGGATAACAAACATCAACATCTACGGGGATTCGCGAGTTAATCATTCAACGGATCGCCGGACGAGTACGAATTTTAAAGCCAAGACTCGAGCAATACTTCCAGGTATGCCATGAAGCTGTTGGAACAAATTCCGAATGTGACGATCTACAAAATTCCCGAGAGAAAACGCTTTAGCGAGATGCGTTAGCCCGCCTCGCAAAAGAATTTGCCCGCTTACAAGATGAATCGGTGGAAGTGTCGGTTCACGGACGTCGAGTCCTATCACGGCTCGACATAGACATAATACACAAATCGAGAAAGAAGAAGAATCGGTTGCAACGGTGACGAGAAAACACGGAAGATTGGCGACGGCCATTAATGAACTACACCGCAAACGGGAAAACTACCGGACGATAGGTCGTTAGCCCATCGGATCAAGAAAAGAACTCGTCCTACGCATTAATAAACAATACATTATACGAAGGTCTTTTGATCAGATGTGGCTAAGATGCCTAAGCGGGTCCGAGGCTCGTGAAATCGTTAAAGAGGTGCATTCGAGACTCTGTGGCGCTCACCAGTCGGGTCCGAAGATGAAAATGAAAATTAAAAGACTAGGGTACTACTGGCCCTCGATGATGACCGACCGCATGAAAATCGCCAAGAGCGTCACCAATGCCCAGGTGCACGGAGTGGTTCTACACCAACCTCCAAATGTGCTACATCCAGACAATTGCGTCGTGGCCATTTGAATGTTGGAGGCACGGATATAGTGGGTCCGATAGAACCACCATCTTCAAAAGGACATCGCTTCATTCTTGCGGCTACATATTACTTTTCCAAGTGGGCGGAGGCAGTTCCACTCAGAGAAGTGAAAGCACACCACGTGCTACAGTTTTTCAAGAACCAAGTTGTCTACCGTTTCGGAGTGCCGCGCAGGATCATCTCAGATAATGGGTCGGCATTCGAAGCACACAAATCAACAATTTTGTCGGGAGACACGGAATCGACTGGCGATATTCAACAATTTACTACCCAAGAGCAAACGGCCCGTCGAGGCTTTTAATAAAACTCTCGTTCAAATTTTAAAGAAAATCTTGGACGATAATAAGAGAAATTGGCACGAGAAGTTATTAGAAGCCTTATGGGCCTACCGGATAACCTTCAGAACTCCTACTCAAGCTACACCTTACGCTCTGGTATATGGGTCCGAGGCAGTGTTACCTTTAGAGGTCCGAGCCTTCCTTCACTTAGGAATGCGAGTTGCAAAAAAATCACGACGGAAGAGAATGCCAAATTACGACTAGAAGAATTGGAAAGCTCGGAAGGGAAAAGACTTGCAGCAGCAGCAGAATTTAGAACTATACCAAGCTAAGATGGTTCAAGCCCATGACAAACTGGTCCGCCAAGAACCTTCAAAGTTGGTGACTTAGTTCTCGTTCTCAAGAGACCTATCCTTGCACACCGCAAGATAGGAGGAAAATTTGAACCCACTTGGGAAGGGCCGTTTGTGGTTGAGGCAGTCTACTCAGGAGGCTCCTACCAGCTAGTGAATTGCCAAGGAGAACGACATATGCTTCCGATCAATGGACGATACTTGAAAAAGTATTACGCTACCTGATGTTTCGAAAGAATGAATTTTTCATCCCTAGAAGCACGAGTGAAGTAATTACTTATGACTGGGTCCGAACCCAAAAATAATAAAAAATGTGCTAAAATAAATAAAATCATGATAATATGTTTTCCTTGTTTTGTCTTCCAAATCAAAATCTCTTTCCTGATCTTTTCCCACTTCATCCCTGTTGAATTCGAAAAAAAAAAGGGTACAAAAGTAATAATAAAAAACAAAGAAGAAAACTCTGTCTTTAATAAACATTTTCTTAATGTTCTTGTTCTTAATACAGCCTCTGATCCTTTTCCTTGTCTTTTCGCAGGGAAATGTTGAACGGGCAGTTGGTCCTGAACTTTAGAAATGGCATAAGCCTTGCACTCGATGAAAAGAGGGTGAAAGATGGAGCGATAATAGAGATTGACTCGGACTTCGCACCGACGAGCCTGCAATACGAGGAAAGTGACTGGGTCCCAATTGACCGAGAGGAACTGCCCAATCAGACAGTAATGAAAGTGGGTGGCCCAAGCCACCAATCCAGCAGCAAGAAAAGAAAAACAAACACTGAAGAAGACAAGAGAATCAAATCTGTAGTCGCTACAACGGAGGGCGAGCTTGTCGGCGCCGCGCCCACGAAATTCGGGAAGTACGAAGAGCTACTCTCACAGCAACTCAGCGAAGAAACAAAAATCGCCGTATCCGCAAGATGTTAACTAAACTAGCAGCGGACCAGCGCAACGAGGCAATTGCTACTGCCAGTGCATATACTTCAAGGATACCGGTTCGCCAGGAACCTGAAGAAAGGAGGCCAGCTCCAAGGATAACAGAAGAGACCAGGGAAATCTCGAGAAGATCAGAAGAAGGAAGGCTACCACGCCACCGGATAAAGCCACCAGTAATGCATGACCTTGTTGCAGAAGCAACCCCGGAGGATGTCCCGACGGAGACCCTCCCCGAGGAGCCGAGGTATGCAGGAGAACGCGAAGGGATTGAGCCATATATCCCACAGTACGTCACTAGGCCTCGCCATTTGCAGATTATCCCAGAATACGAGCTAGAAAGAATGCAGAAAGTCGAGAAGAAAACTTTTGAATACTTCGAGAGAATCAGAGGCAGGAGGATCAATATACTAGAAGGCCTCGAGCTACATACAGACGTGTTCTCAGAATACGAACAACAACAAATCGTGGATCGCATCCGGGATTTGAAAAGAATGGGTCGAGCGGGCCGCCTAAGAGAAAACACTTACTCGGAACCCGGAGATGGATGCCGGGGAAAGGGAGAATTACAATACAATGTGGATGCTGCTACAACTTCGCGAGAAGACGGAAGGAAACCCACCGGGGATACTCCGTCATGGCGAGGTAGATCCAATGCCATTGGTCATCAAAAGGATGGTAAAAAGAATGATAAGCATGGAGGGTACGCTGCGCAGTTGCGTACCCAACGGTTGCATCATTAATATTTACAAGAAGGGTGACTGCATACCCCGCACATAGATCACCACGACTTTGTCGGGACTTTTTGCACGGTTCTTTTCCGAATGAGTGTAATTTCATGTTCGGATCCGACCTCCGGATAGCGAGCTCGAGTGAGTTCCGAGGGCCGATAAAGATACCATTACCGGTAGGTTCCGTCATGATACTAAAGGGCAACGGAGCAGGATGTCGCTAAACATTGCATACCGGGAGTACCAATGAAGCGGATCTCGATTACTTTCGGGAGGATGGATGACGGGAAAGCACCTTATCACTTCCGACCGGACCGGAGCTAGAGAGCCTCCGGCCTTACGAGCCGTGAGTTACATGGAAAATATCACACCTCCAACATACATCCATACGGCATCCTTGCCAAGGATGGCTTGGAAGGTGATCTTATTGACCATGTACCTCACTATTCAGACATGGATTTTTTGACAGATGCCTTTTGGATGGATCAACAAGAAGTTTACACAGTTCGTTTTGGATTTACATGGATTGTATGAGATGTATTCCAGATCGAGTTGTATGATGTATCTCCAACATGATTGGAATGAAAGTGACCATGTCACATTTTTGGCCTTCATCTCTTTTGTGCAAGTTGACTGGGAAACGCCATTAAAAGTTAAATGAACTTCGAACAAAGAACAAAAAAAAAAAAAAAGAAAACAAAAAAGAATAAAAGAAAACTTTCCTTAAAAATCTAAAAAATGATGGACTCCAAATTCACATGAACATTAAATGAACGATAAATCGTTAAAGAATAAACAAAATGAACACAAATTTTAAATCAAAAATTCAAATTCAACCTTCCAAATTTCAAATCAAATCTCAATCAAAATTTCAAATTCAACCTTCCAAATTTCAAATCAAATCTCAATCAAATTCAAATTCAACCTTCCAAATTTCAAATCAAATCTCAATCAAATTCAAACTCAACCTTCCAAATCTGAAATCCAATCCGTTCTACTCTCTCCCTTGTCTAGGATGGAAGCGGTCG
Source organism: Papilionanthe hookeriana x Papilionanthe teres (assembly GCA_022702705.1). Lineage (NCBI taxonomy): Eukaryota > Viridiplantae > Streptophyta > Magnoliopsida > Asparagales > Orchidaceae > Papilionanthe > Papilionanthe hookeriana x Papilionanthe teres. The sequence continues at coordinate 32,138,142 of CM040434.1, forward strand.
ATTCCATTGACACGGAGCCACGAGGTTTTCGAATCGGATCTAGTGGCGAGGAATTGTATCTAATCCAAACCGACGAACTTTCGATCAACTCTTTTGAATGGGATATGTAGCATCTACATATTCCCTCCTAATCTATTTCCTTCCATGAAAGTCTTTTACAACTTTCATGAAATTCTCGAAACACCAAAATTCCACACTTTTCAAATCAACACTACAAATCTTTGCAATATCAATTACCATTCAAAATCAAACTCTTGGGGTTGAGGATTTTACATCCGAGACTGCACTGCTTTAGGTTATTTTCCCTATCGCAGTGAAATACATCAAAATCAAATTCTTGGGGTTGAGGATTTTACATCCGAGACTGCATTGCTTTAGGTTCTTTCCCTATCGCAATGAAATACATCAAAATCAAATTCTTAGGGTCGAGGATTTTACATCCGAGACCGCATTGCTTTAGGATTCTTTCCTATCGCAATGAAATACATCAAAATCAAATTCTTGGGGTTGAGGATTTTACATCCGAGACCGCATTGCTTTAGGATTCTTTCCCTATCGCAATGAAATACATCAAAATTAAACTCGTCGGGTTGAGGATTTTACATCCGAGACTCGCATTGCTTTAGGATTCTTTCCCTATCGCAATGAAATACATCAAAATCAAACTTTTGGGGTTGAGGATTTTACACTCGAGACCGCATTGCTTAGGATTCTTTCCCTATCGCAATGAAATACATCAAAATCAAACTTTTGGGGTTGAGGATTTTACATCCGAGACCGCATTGCTTTAGGATTCTTTCCCTATTGCAATGAAATACATCAAAATCAAACTTTTGGGGTCGAGGATTTTACACTCGAGATCGCATTGCTTTAGGATTCTTTCCCTATCGCAATGAAATACATCAAAATCAAACTTTTGGGGTTGAGGATTTTACATCCGAGACTGCATTGCTTTAGGATTCTTTCTCTATTGCAATGAAATACATCAAAATCAAACTTTTGGGGTTGAGGATTTTACATCCGAGACTGCATTGCTTTAGGATTCTTTCCCTATCGCAATGAAATACATCAAAATCAAATTTTTGGGGTTGAGGATTTTACATCCGATACTCATTGCTTTAGGTTCTTTCCCTATCGCAATGAAATACATCAAAATCAAACTTTTGAGGTTAAGGATTTTACATCCAATACCGCATTGCTTTAGGTTCTCTCCCTATTGCAATGAAGCACACCAAATAAAGCTGTTGAGGTTAAGGATTTTACATCCAATACCGCATTGCTCTGAGATCTCCCCTCATTGTAATGGTTCAATCCAATCAATTCAATTTTTTTTTTAGGTTGAAGATGTTACATCTAAAGCCACAAAATTTCAATTTTCATTTCAAGTTCAAATCCCTTCAAATTAATTTTAACAAAACTTCAATCTAAATTGAAACTCAAGCTAAAATCTGAACTTACACATCAAAACTTAAACTGAAACAAAATGAAATCTAAATAGAAATTTCCCCAGATCATGTGATTTGGAATTCACCTCCTTTTCCTTTCCCCAGCGAGAGTTCGGGAATCTCCAGTCTCAAAGATATACTTGACACTCCCCGACGGAAACTCTTCTACTTCGTCCTAAGTTTGTCACTTGGACATCCGTGTTAGTTTTGTTGATCGCTTCGGTCAACGCCAATACGCGCAAAGTGTCTTGGGTTAGCACACCACACCTATTGGGGTCCATTTGTCGACCTCATTTTTGATGAGGTCTTCTCTTTAAGTACTTAGGATATAGCCTTAGGCTTTTCCTTCGATCTGTCCTAGAGGATTAGAATTAGGACCCACCACTTAGAAATTCAAACCACTTCTTAACTCCCTGCAAACCCCACAAACTTGATTGTAGACCCCTAATCACCTAGAGGGTTGAAATCAAATGTGAAAGTTTAAAGGACGAGTTCCTATAGGACTCTTTGGCCTTAGGACTACCCTGGGTGGCCTGGTCTGGTGAAGGGGCTGAGTTATACACACACTACACCTATACACTACATTTTCACACAAACCTCCTAAAACCACACCCATACCCAATTTGACCTCCTGACTCATGCAGGAGATTCACATGGATGGTCTTTAACCCCTAAGCCCTTGGCTAAGAGGGTTAGGAACAACATAGTGAATGCCTCAAATGAGTTCTCTCATGGCTTATATAGGCTTAACATGGCTTCATGGCTCAACCAAAATGATTTCATTCCACTTACATTTACCCAATCTTCAATTTTCCAAGTTTTCAATTTTTGACCCCCAGGACCCTACACCCGCCTAGCCTACCCAAAACCCTTGAAATTACCCAAAATTTTCAAAGTCTCCAAATCACCCAAAATTCCTCAAAACCAATCCCAAACATCCCCACATTACTCAAATTGATCATCCATAGCCAAAAATACCAAAAATTCCAAAAATACCTCCCAATACCCTCCAAATACCCAAAATGCCCCTCTTGACCCAAAAATCCAAAAATTCATAAAAATTCCCAGAAAATTCCAGAAAATCCCAAATATTCCCAATTTCATTTTGTTCAACTACACCATAGGCCAATTTTGTTAATTTACCCCACTTTTGTCAAAATCCCCAATTTGACCCATTTTAACCCAAAAGTGAACCCAATGTCAAACCAAACCTACCCAATTGACCCAAATTCTGGTCCAATTCAATTCTAAACTTCAATTCAACATCCCCAACACCAATCTAGACCAAATCCAAGCCCAATTTGATTGACATTTGAATCCAATTTCACTTTTGACCTTAAAGCCCAATTTGGACCCATGACCCAAACTTAGCTCAAACTCACCCAATTCAGCTCCAATTAACCCCAAATCTTTTCTAAACCTTCCCTAACATCCCCACAAACAAAATACTAACATGATTTGCCCAAAATTTAGATCCAAACCCCACTCAAATTCAAACCAAAGCTAAAAGACCCAATTTTAACCTAAGCCCAAACCTAACCCAAATAAGCTCAAACCCCAAAATCAAAACCCAACCAAAGCCAAAACCTCTTTGAAACATTCCCATAAACATTTCCCAACATTAATTTTACATCAATTTCAACTCTAGCCCAACATTGACCCAAGTTAGCCCAATTTGACTTACATTGGCCCATTTACCAAAGAAGTCCAAATCCAACCCAATTCAAGCCCAAGCTACTTCAAATTGATTCCAAATCATTCATGAAACATTCCTAAATTAAATTCAACACTTATTGGATCCAATCCTTTGCAAAATTTTCATCCTAAAATTTGTTTTGAAATCTAAAAGCCCACTTCCCTAAACCATTTTAAAAGCCCATCTTCACTAAATTTTAAAGGCCCAAAATTCATACAAAGCCCATATGACACTCTTCTCCATCATGACTTCAATTAAAATCATCCCTTAAGTCCTAAATCAATCATCAAATGGTTCCAAATCAAGCCATATGCTAAATTCCATCAAATCACCCCTAAATTACCAAAATTTCTAAAATCCATTTTCATGAAATTGACCAAGCTTTTTCCCAAGCCAAAGGCAAGCCATGAAGCCACTCTTAAGCCACATGCAAGCCATGTGAGTTGCTCACATGTGACCTTACTACATTGGGCAAAAGGAGGAGATCCTTTCCACATTCCCTTAAGGTGATTAACCACTCCCATGATTCCCCTTAACCATGCTTATGTCTAATTGTGCTTGGATGGTGACTTGACCCTACTGATTATGCTGAACCAAATCACTTTCCCTGCAGCCTAAACCAAGCATTGGGTGGTGCACCTAGCCCAAAAAGATGGGTTGACCCATTTGGAGCCAAAATTGCCTCTCTCCCATACCACTTTAATCCAAGCCCTTTACACATGACATTGGCCAATTGCCTACACTAAACCCCAGCCCTGACCCACCTGAACAAGATGGTGACCAGTGCCTGGCCGGCCAGCCACCAGGCCGCCGGAAAACGCCATGGCCGAGACATGGGAGAAGCCAAACTTTGGAATTCCACCTCGCCGAGTTGCCCCATGCCCAATGGCCACCATGGCTGTTCTTCCCTCGACCTAAGCAGCTGATCCCAAGTCCTAACTTCCCCGGGAGGCCCTCCAGACCTCTCCTATTTAAACCCCACCTCTCTCGGCCATGAGGAGGTGCTGAACCAACCTTAAGGAAACTCGCCAAAATCACTCCAAACTCTCCCCACACCTAGAGCACTTGATCCCCACTGTCAATTTGCCCTAATGCCCACTAATTGAGCTCAATTTTGGTGCTCAATTCTCAAGCCAGAACAGGACATTCCCAAATCCTTCACCAAAGTCAAATTAAACTCACCTACACCTGCACAAGGTCAAGAGGAGAAGTTTGCCAGTGAAAGCCCCCTCTCCAGGCCACCCATCTGTTCCGGACTCCAAGCTTTGTAATCGGCCGTGGTCGAAATCATACCTGAGCAATTCACCGGGCCGGGAGACTTCATCTGGAGCTTGCTTGGACCCAATCGAAGGTGACACAACCCTCAGATCGAAGCCACACTTCTCTGAGCAAAGGTATGGTCTTACTCTTCTTCCCGAGCTTCTGATCATTCTCCATTTTTATTGAGTCAATTTCATGCCACATAAACCGTATGGATGTGTTCGTCTTCTCGAGACGAATCCATAGAGCATAAGAACGTTTAATTTGGTCAATTATCGAGCGAGATCTTAAGCCTAGAAGATGGACGGTTCTTGGGCTAAGAGGCTTGGGGACGATGAATGGATGCCGTTCATTCAATACACGCGCGGATGGACGTCTCAGATTTGGTCGGACCAGCGGATGATACGCGAAAGGCGGGACCCGGGCTGCTGACTCAAGTGGCGGCGTCCAATGGGAGCGCGCCGCGTGGTCGTTCGGAGATGCCGAGGATGACAGGGCGCCGCGTGGATAAGTAGGAAATTAGGTTATTTTCATATTTATTTAATTCCCTAAACTTCAAAAATGCATAACTTTGTGTAGGAAAATTAGAAAAATAAAATAAAAATACCCTCTTGCTCAGTGAACAGAGGAGAATAATGTGGAAAAGAAATCATTCAATTTCATTGAGTATTTGATTTTTAATAATTTATTTACTCTCTGCACATTTTCAATTCTCCATGCATGTATACAATTCACCATGGCATGAGACCATAGGGCTTTTGAAGCCTCTGAATTTGGGAACATTCCCTGAATTTTCCAAGGATAGAGGCCATCCCTATGAAGAGTTATTGATTTTTCAATTCTAGGTTGCTAGTTTGAGTATTTTAATTCCAATAATTAGCATATTGTGAGATAAATTCTAGGAAAATTTGGTGATGTTTATTATGACTAAAGGACCCTAGGAAAAATAGGTTTTGAGTTAACTCACTCGGAATAACCCTAATTCGCTTAAACACCCAAAATGAAGCTTTAATTAATTAGAGCTAATCATACATCAAATTGACTTCAAATTAATTCTCTACTAACCTTTAGGATCAGAGGAACCCAGCATAAAAGTTTGAAGTCAATTGGACTTGGTTAGCCCTATCAAATGGGTTGATTAAGCCATTTAGCCAAAATTAAACTTAAAAAATTCATAACTTTCAAAATACTCTTAAAAAATTCACCAAATTGGTTTTGGAGCCTCTCTGATTTCAGGGGAATTTGAGAAAATTAAAATTGTAATTTTCTAAAAAAGTTGATTTTTTGCATTATTTTAATATTTTTAATAATTAAAAAATAATAAAAATCAGAAAAATAATAAAATTCACCAAAATGTCACATTTTGAATTTTAATCACTTAGGAACAAACCCCATATTTTTTTTAGGTCTCTATGATGAGATATTAAATTTTAAAGCCCTAGGGTAATTTTAAAATTAAAAAAATGTATTTTCTAGCATTTCCACTAAAACAATTATAATAAATCAAAGAAAAATCAGAAAATTATAAAAATTGGTTCTCTGATTTCCTTGATATCAAAGAGATTTTTGAAAAATATAAAATTCATTTTTAAACCTTTATTTTATTTTTAAATTAATTAATACTCCAAAACTCAAAATAATTATAATAAAAAGAATATAATTTAAAAAATCACCAAAATTGGTCCAAGTGGTTCTCTGGTCATTAGGAATGTCCCATAATTTTCTTAAGGATAGAAACTTTCCCTTGGTCATGTTACTGAATTTTCCTTGGAAATCCTTATTTTCTACAAAAAAATAATTACATAAATAAATTAAATACATAAAAATCACATTTTCTCCTCTAATGTCTTTATTGACATATGAGTGAAGTCACATAAAATTTTCAAATTCATTTAAGCTCAATTTAGTGAGTTATGAAATTATTAAGCTTGAAGGGCAAAATGGTAATTAAAATTTTAACCCTTAATTAAAGCTTTAGGCTTAAAAAGATGAAATAGTAAAATATTTGATCCTAATCTGATTTAGATGATTGAAATTTAAATAATTAAAGGGTAGAAACCTACTAAACAATTTAAAAATAATTAAAATAAACCTTAATTAAGTAATTAATTAAATTTGGAAGAATAATAAAATTGGAATTATTAAAATAGGGATATTATTAGGAAGAGATTTGTTCTTTAATTTAAGGATCCCTAAATTAATCACCTCAATAATATTTAATTCCTAATTAAAATGATAATCCAAATTCAAGATTTAAAATGCTAAAAGACTTAATTATTAAATTAAATTAAAGTTAAATTATTTAAATTAAATCCTTTTAAAATTTCAATTAAATTAATACTTTAACAATTAAAATTAAATCATCTTTAAAACATAAAGAATAAAATATTAAATTAAAATTAAAAATAAAATTAAATTAAAATTAAAATTAAATTAAATTAAATTAAATTAAATAAAATTAAATTAAAACAAATTAAATTAAATCAAATTAAATCAAATTAAATTAAATTAAATTAAATTAAATTAAATCAAATTAAATTAAATTAAATTAAATTAAATCATATTAAATTAAATTAAATTAAATTAAATTAAATTAAATTAAATTAAAAAAAATAAAATCAAGTTAAAATTAAAATTAGATTAAATTAAATAAATTAAATTAAAATTAAAACTAAACCAAATTAAATTAAATTAAAGTTAAATTAAATTGAATTAAAAATAACATCACCTAAGACATAAAGATGTTCAAAAATAAATCTAAAACAACTTGAACACTATTCCAAACTTAAATCCATTAACTGAAATTAAATTAAATCATAAATCACTTGAACATCAATTTGCCCTCGAAAGCTTTTGTTGTCATAACTCCTAAACGGAGTATTAAGTGAAGTGTTACTTCACTCATAGGATATTCAAATGTCCTAGTTCACTGAGTAAGATAACAACAAAACTTGAACTCCCGAACGATTAATTCATTTGTATAATTAAATTCTCTTGGACTTAAAATAATCCTAGAAATATTAAAAAGATGTTTAAGACTCGTCTTAAGCACTTCCTCGATATGATAAGATATTTATAAGAACAATTGAACTTAATTGTTCTTTGATGAAGAAAATCGTCCTCAAACCCAAAATACAAGAACCTAGACGTCATAGGAGGTGACTTAACTATAGGATTAGGAACTTGGTAGAAAACCATAACCCTTCCCTTAGCTTTACCTAGGAACTTGCTTTAAATGCATAAATATTCTAATTGTGTTTTAAGTGCAGCTTGGGATGACGGGAAGACCCTCCAGGTACGCTTTTATTTTATTGCAATTTATCTTATTGTAATTTATTTAATCGCATCGCACTTACCTTTCTTGCATGATAAACAACTGTTGCATGAAAACCAAAACCTTTAGGGTAGTCCCTAAAACTGAAACCAAAACTAAATTAAAAGTCATTACAAGACAAAATTCACCGCCACAACATTTCAAAATATAAAACAACTCAAAATCTAATCACAAACAGAACAACAAAACTACAACTACAACTAAATTAAAACGTCTTGTTGGATGATCGGGAATACCTCGGATGATGTAACCTACGTGTTGCTAACGGGATTTCCCACGGTCTAAATGAAAGTGTGGAACTCATTCAGTTGAGTTTAGCAAATTCATCTGGACTAAGTGAATCCGATAAAAATAACGATGCCGGAAGGATGGAACCGTGGGATCTTAACCGTGTTGTTATAATCAACTTTAAGATTTGTTTTAATTAAAACATAACAAACACTTGGAAATTAAGACCTTCTCTAAACCAAAACACTTCTCTCATCTCCTGATTTATGACTTCTAAAACTAAACCTTTGATACAACAAGGAGCTCGGAGCATGGTGGGCAGCACGGCCATCGTCATCAGCAAAACCTGAGTCTACTTCAGCAAAACTTTCTTAGAATTAAATAACCAAGCCATAGGACTTCGAGGTAGCTTGCCTAGTGCAACATAAATCCTCAACTCTTCGTTAGGCATTTGCATGATCATATCATGTAAATTAAGCCCTAACCGGTCTTAGGACTCCGAGGTAGTCGTCCGATACGACATAAACCCTCACACCTTTAAGGCTATTTGTATGATTTTTTCATACGAATATGTCCAAATTAATTAAAATTGGCAAGATCAAAACATTAAATAAACATTAGGACTTTCCTAAATCCAAGCCAAACAAATAGGATAGTCGGGAAATTACCGAAGTTCGCTTCGAATCTGTGATTTCTCCTACCTTTCTTCCTTTGGATTCCCAAAATAAAATGTTCTAAATTTGATCCATTCCCTATTGAAATTCCAAAATTCAATCCCTCGATGACTTAAACTTTGAAATTCTTGAGAGCGAATTACCGATTATTATCGAGAGTTTTCTTAGGTGATTCCCATCACTTAAGATGTAATTAACTATAGGGGCTTGCCCTTATAGGGAATTTTAAGAACCTGAGTAATATAAACCCTGTTTAATGTTTTTCATATTAAGCGGGGAACTTGTTCGGCTTATAAAATTGGTTCGCGGACCAAACGAATGTCACAAACCTTTTTAGTTTATTTAATCGAGCCCCATTATCAAGCAATGTGTCTATTCTTCGGGATAGATACACAGTTTGTGGTGCGGTGCTCGTTTATATAAACTATTCGGGATGTGAGATCAGTTTGATTTTATATCATAAAATTTTCAAATTTAAAATTATTTTCAAAACCAAATACTACTTTTCAAATTATTTATCTAAATTAAATTAAAAAATTCGCCAACGATTTCTGTTAGGCGACCCCCCTTTTCAAAATACAACACACAACCTAAAAATAGCCGACAGTCTGCACGAAATTTGAATAATGGCAGACATGTACATTCTCAAGCCTATATAACTCATTAATTCTTCTAGAATTGAATGTTATCCACCTACCTCGCACATAGACGCTTCCTTGGTTGATTCCATGTAAATTGGCTTAGAATTCCTTAACCACTGGAATGACTACTACAGTAGTAGTATAGAAAAACACTTCTCATCTTCGCCTTACAATTATTTCTTCAATTGGTGACGAAGAATTGCATAATCCTCGATTGACGAATCCTCTTTCTTTGATTAGTCTTCTCGTGGACATCACCTTGTTGAAAAGTCGCTGCGCCTCGACACTGACGAACTTTCTCTGGTTGTAAACTTGAAATCTTGGGTAATCTACTGAATTGGAGGTCATTAGAGAGGAATTGAAGGTGGTTTCCATTCGTTTTTGGGATTTGAAGTATTTAGGAACCGTCCATGGGAGTGTATAAAGGACGAATTCGCTAAAAACAACAAAAAACCGTCATTTCAAACTCGAAAAATTGCCCACTCGTCGATCCCACTGCCGGCAGCCTCAAAGGCGCCATCAGCGAGCCTTATGCAATTAAATTCCAAGGCTCTCAGAAAAAAACCCACAGTCGGCGGCGTCGAGCGCGTCGTCAGCGCCCTAGGCAAAAATTTACACTTTACGCCGTGGTCTTTTACGTTCCAAATTTTCTCTATGGATCAAAGTTCTATATAATCAAAGGTCAAATATAAGTAGTGGGATTCAATTTTACTACAAACTAACAACAAACTCAAACAAACACACAACAAATAAAGATAACTATGGGTTGCCTCCCATAAAGCGCTTGGTTTAACGTCGTCAACTCGACCTATTCAGATGTTATTCAGGTTGATTGAGCATTAAAACCTCATCAAAATTTGGTCTTTTATCTTCAAAATATGGTTTTAAACTGTGTCCATTTACTTTAAATCTATTCCCAGTCTTCTGATTTTCAATTTCAACAGTTCCATAAGTGTAAACCTGAGTCACAGTAAAGGGTCCTAACCAACGAGACTTCAATTTCCCAAGGAATAATTTCAACCTTGTATTATAAAGCAAAACTTCTTGTCCTTGTTCAAGGTTCTTTCTATTTAATCTTCTGATCATGCATTAACTTTAGTTTTTCCTTTTAAATTATGTCGTTATCGTAGAATTCATCTCTTAACTTTTCGAATTCATTCAATTGCAACAATCTCTTCTCACCAGCATTTTTCAAATTATAGTTAAGTTCTTTAATCGCCCAATATGATTTATGCTTCAATTCTACTGGTAAGTGACAAGTTTTTCCGTATATAAGCCTGTAAGGAGTCATACCATTAAAAGTTTTATAAGCAGTCCTGTACGCCCATAATGCAGTATCCAGTCTTGTAGACCTATCTACTCTATTAGGATTTACAGTCTTTTCTAAAATTTGTTTAATCTCACGATTAGAAACTTCAGCTAAACTACTGGTTTGAGGATGATAGGCAGTAGAGAATCTATGAACAATATTAAACTTTTCTGCCAATCTTTGAATGTATTTATTCCTAAAATGGGATCCTTCGTAAGTGATAATCACTCTCGACATACCGTATCTTGTGAAAGTATTTTTCATTAAGAATCTTAAAACACTTTTAGCATCACAAATAGGTAAAGCTTGTGCTTCAATCCACTTTGATACATAATCAACTGCATTTAAAATATATAAGTTCCCAAAAGAAGGAATAAATGGTCTCATGAAATCTAATCCCCAAACATAAAAAATTTCCACTTCTAACATGAAATTCAGAGACATTTCATTTTTTCTAGATATATTACCTACTCGTTGGCATCTATCACAATTTTTGATATATCTGTAAACATCTCTAAAAAAAATAGGCCAATAAAATCTAGTTTGCAAAATTTTATGCGCAGTTTTGGCATTGCCAAAATGTCCTCCAAATTCAGAATCACGATATACTTGAATATTCTGTTCAGTTTCTTCATAAGGCACACATCTCCTAATAATAAGATCGTTACATTGCTTATATAAATATGGTTCATCCCAAAAATATGCTTTTGCATTAAGAATGAATTTTTTCTGTTGGTTCAGAGTTAGCATAGGTGGCAAAATATCGCTTACTATATAGTTAACAATATCAGCATACCAAGGTATTTTCCACTCATTAATATTATAGAATTTTTCATCAGGGAAACTGTCTGTAATTTCATTGTCGGTATCAAATGATTCATGATATTCTAGTCTCGACAAATGATCAACAATTTTATTGTTAGTTCCTTTTCTATCAATCACCACAAAATCGAATTCTTGCATTAAAAGTACCCATCGAATTAATCTTGGTTTTGTATCCTTCTTTTGCATCAGATATTTAATAACTAAGTGATCAGTATGCACAATACATTTAGTTTCAATTAAATATGATCTAAATTTATCAAAAGCATACACAATAGCCAGTAACACTTTTTCAGTAACTGTGTAGTTAATTTGAACATCGTTAAGAGTTCTACTATCGTAGTATATTACCTTAAAAATTTTATCATATCTTTGACCAAGAACCGCTCCAATGGCGTAATCACTAGCATCGCACATTAATTCAAATAGTTTCTCCTAATTAGGTGAAACTATTACAGGTGTTTTGATTAGTTTTTCCTTTAATAATTCAAAAGCATTTAAGTAGTCTTCGGTAAATTCAAATTTCTTGTCTTTTTCTAAAAGTTTGTATAGAGGTTTGGTAATTTTTGAAAAATCTTTAATATAGCGCCTGTAGAAACCAGCAAGTACAAGAAAACTTCTTACCCCTCTCACTGTAGTAGGAGGTGGTAATTTAACTATTACTTGAATTTTTGCAGGGTCTACTTCCATGCCATTTTCTGAAATTTTATGTCCTGATACAATTCCTCCTGCAACCATAAATTGACATTTCTCCCAATTTAGAACTAAGTTAGTTCTTTCACATAGCTCCAAAAATTTTTCAAGATGATTTAAGCATGTGTCAAATGATGTTCCAAACACAGAGAAACCATCCATAAATACTTCTATTCCATTATCTATTATTTTACTAAAGTTAGACATCATACATCTTTGGAATGTTTCAGGTGCATTACATAGTCCAAAATGCATTCTTCAAAAAGCAAAAGTTCCATAAGGACTAGTAAAAGTTGTTTTCTCTTGATCCTTAGGAACAAAAGGTATTTGATGGTAACCGGTATATCCATCCAGATAGCAGTAATACTTGTGTCCAACAAGTCTACCTAACATTTAATCTAGAAAAGGAAGAGGAAAGTGATCTTTCAGGGTGGCGTCATTTAATTTTCGATAGTCAATACAAATTCACCATTCAGAAACTTGTCTGATAGGTATTAATTCATTATTTTCATTTACTTCAAGAGTTACTCATCCTTTCTTAGGAACAAAATGAATTGGACTTACCCAAGTACTATCCGAAATAGGATGTATAGTTCCAGTATCTAATCACTTTAAAATCTCTTTGTTAACTACTTTCTTTATAGGGTTCAGTCTCCTTTGAGGCCCAATTCTTAGTTTATATTCTTCATTTAATAATATTTTACGCATACAAATCGAAGGACTAATTCCTTTAATATCAGCTAAGGTCCAACCAAAAGCTTTTTTGTATTTCTTTAATGTATCCATTAATTTCTGCTCTTGAATTTAATTTAAGTCTGAGGATACAATTACTGGTAATGTTGAAAAGTCTCCTAAAAATACATACTTCAAATGATTTGGAAGATTTTTTAGTTTAAGTTCAGGGGGTTTTACAACAGATGGAATTAATGTTTCGTTTTCTGGTGCTATTGAATTGAGTGTTTCAAATTTCTCCTGAATATAATCAGCTTCTTCATTATGAATTTCATCATAATTATCTTTTTCTATATCTTCTTTTTCTTCATAATTTTCCTTAAAATATTCTCTTTTCAAATAATCACATATATCCATTCTGAAACATTCATCATCTTTTCCTATTGAAGGATATTTCATTGGCTTTTAGATGTTAAAGGTTACTTCTTGATCATTTACTCTCATTGTCAATTCTCCTCTTTGAACATCTATCATGGCTCTTCTTATAGCTAGGAATGGTCTTCCTAAAATGATTGGAATTTCTTTATCTTCTTCCATATCTAAGATGATAAAGTCCACAGGAAAAATAAACTTATCAACCTTGACCAAAACATCTTCTATAACTCCCTTAGGATGTGTAATAGATCGATCAGCTAACTGTAGAGTTACAGAAGTTGGTGATATCTCCCTAATTCCTAACCTTTTAAAAGTTTATAGAGGCATCAAATTTATGCTACCACCCAAATCACATAATGCTCGCCCATAAAACTTTTCACCAATAGCACATAGAATAGTAAAACTACGATGATCTTTAAGTTTTTTAGGAAGCTTTCACTGAATTATTGCACTACACTCTTCACTGAGTGCAACAGTCTTATGATATAGTAACTTCCTCTTTTTGTTGAGTATATCCTTCATAAATTTAACATAATTAGGCATTTGTTCCAAAGCTTCAACAAAAGGAATATTTATTGACAATTTTTTCAAAATGTCTAAGAATTTAGCAAATCTTTTTCCTTTATCTTGTTGCTTTAGTCTCTGAGGAAATGGTGTTGGTGGTTTTTCAACAGTAATTTTGATAGGTTTCAGAGGAAAATCAGGATATAAACTTTCGTTTTATCCATCAGTTTCTTCTTTTTCCTTTTCAACTACAGTTTCTTTTTGAACTCTTGTTTCCAACTCTTTTCCACTTCTCAATTGAATAATCTTAATTTTTTCTTTTCCTTGATCTTTAGGATTTACTTCAACATTGCTAGGTAAATAGTTTGAATAAGGGTTTTTTTGTCTTTTATTTATCAAATTTATAGTTTTGTATGAAGATTGAGCTTCTACAATTTGTCCTAGTGAATTTTCTTCTAACACTGGAGGTGTTTGAGAACAATTCATTATGTTTTGATTTATTTTCTTTGAAAGAGCAGCAATTTGATAAACTTTCATAGTTAAAGCATCAGAATCATGAATACTGACTACTCTCTTAGGATTTACCCTTTCAGCAGGCCATTGAAAATTATTTGTAGCCATTTCTTCTATTAACGCATAGGCTTCTTCAAAAGGTTTATAGATTAGTGATCCACCAACAGCAGCGTCAATTATAGATATAAGAGATCCTACTAATCCATTATAAAATGTTTAAATAATTAACCAATCTGGTAAATCATGATGTGGACATTTCTTAAGAAGTTCTTAAAATCTTTCCCAAGATTCATATATCGATTCTCCCTCATACTGACTGAAAGATGTGATATCATTTCTAAGCTTAGTAGTCTTAGATGGTGGAAAATATTTTGATAAGAATTTTTGTGAAAGTTCTCCCTAAGTTCTAATAGATCAGGTGCTAATAAATTTAACCAAGCCTTAGCCTTATCCCTTAGCGAAAAAGGAAAATGTTTAAGTCTGACAGCATCATCAGACACTCAGTCGTACTTAAAAGCAGCACAAAGTTCTAAGAAACTTGCAAGATGTAAATTAGAATCTTCATTTGAAGTTCCACCAAATTGATTATTTTGTACCATTTAGATATTTGCAGGTTTAAGTTTAAATGAATTAGCAGATACATCAGGATTTTGGATAGTTAAGTGAATTTCATCTAATGTTGGATTAGCGTAATCTCTTAATGGTCTAGATTGATGTTCATTTTTTATTCTTTGGTTGTTTACGTTGTTTTCCATTGTTTCAGAATTTATAGGTTCTTTTTTCAGTTTTCTAATTCTCCTAACAGTGCATTCTAATTCCGAATCGTAGGGTATAAGATTTTCAGAACCAAATTTACGCATACAATCGAAATGAGTACACAATAAAATAATTAACTAAATAAATTGCAATTCTATTAAAAACTTTTCTATTAGTCCTAAATTGTCCGTTACTCTAATTATGTTATATTCCCGGCAACGACGCCAAAAACTTGACCGCGATTTTTAATATACTTAAAAATATAAGAATTCAACACCACTACTAGAATATCTAAATCCTCAGCAATAGCGCCAAATTGACTTGGAGCGTAATTTTAATTTTAGTAACAATTATATATTATAAACTTTTAATCTCAAAGTTACCTTTAAATGCAAGTATATGTATCGCCTAAGTAATACAGGGCTCTAGTGGAGTCCTGGATATCGATCCCACAGGGAATATTTTAGAGGCTACAGACTAGGATTATAAAAATCAATTCAGAATCACAACTAAATCGAAATTGCCTATCTGTCACTAATAATCAATAGACAATAATATGAGGTTTAAATTAAACAAGTTCTACTAACAATTAACTAATACTACTAAAGTTAAGTTCGAAAATGTAAGCAAGAATCTTTCTCTTTGTTATGATATTTAAGTGATTAGATATTTAGAATTAGTTTTAAAATGGTGTTGTGCCAAATAGGAGCATACCTATTCTTTACCCTTTGGTCCAGACATAAAGAACATTGACTAATCCTATGCTTGGTTACTGGATCTGCGGCTAGGCTGGGAGGATACCGACTCTTACTTCGGAGCTCCCACGTTCCCCTCGCTTAAGGGCTAACAATCTACACTTCAACACCCAAATGATAGGACCGAATTGAGGATTTTAGCCCTTCACTCTAAAATCTCCAATTCTACGCCCGATTACTATTATTTCCCTATTTATTTGCACCTTCCTTCCAAGGACTTTGACCTCCCTGAATATTAGATGTAATCTTTACTATAATTGTTAAACTCAACAAATTTTAACTATTCAATTGGCCAGAATGAAAGTAAATTAAGATCTAAGTTAAAGATTATCACAACTTGTTTAAATCTTTTATGGTACATTAACTCTATTTATCATATCTCAAAAATATCAAAACAAGGAGAAAGATAGAACAACTACTCAGAATTCGTGGAGAGGATGCAATAAAACTTGGATTTCATTTATAAAAGTAAAGTATTATAAACTAAAATAAATAAACACTACTTATCTCAAATTCCTCTCCAAGCAAACTCCTTGAAGTTCCTCTGATTCTCTTCCTTCTTTATAGTACACGGAATTCTCTTTCGAAACGACAATGTATAAGAGATCTCTCACTTCCCTTCTACTCTTACTATCCTTCGAGGAATTCCTCACAATCTCTATTTGAACTCACTAATTAACACTTACTAATAAAAATTTACACTAGTGGACTCTCTATAGAACACAAAGTAACTATTAGAAATCTCTAATAGTACTTTTTACAGACTCTTAGTGACTTTTAGAGGACTCCAAAAGGATAATTTTTCAGCCTAAAACGATTCTTTTTTAAGTTGTTGAAGAGTCTCAAAGGGTTTTCTAGGCATCCCTTCAAAAATTGTCCAGATTTGACGTATATTGTGAAAGAACCGCCAATCCCACTATCAACAGCCTCGAGCGCGCCGTCGGCGGCCTTCTAGAAATAGAGCCTTAAACTGACCTCGCAGTCGGCGGCCTCAACCTTAGCCATCGACGGCCTCCCTTGGAATATATTCTGAACTCTTGGGAAAATTACACCGTCGGCGCCTCGATCTCATCGTCGGCACCCTATGTTAATTTTTCATATTTTAGTCCTTTTTGCTCCAAAATTGCTCCTTTTTGCATATTTTCGCTCATTTGTGCTTAAATCTTGATACCTGTAGAAAAAAACCAAAAATACCATTCTTTAAAGTGCAATATCATCAAAATCAGTATAAAATAGACATGAAAATCTTAACCTTTTTTCCTTGGGTCACACATCATTTCTACATCACAACATCAACACATCACATGAAAAGGATAAAGACAAAGAAATCTACTCAAGACTCATGAGGAAAAGATGAAAAAATATGGATTATATATATATAAACAACGTCTGTCGACATATCTTTAGGTTAAGTGTTTTTAAAGGGGGTCGCCCACCGGAATTGTCAACGAATTTTAGATTTTAAATTTAATTTAAATATATATAATTTGAAAAGTAGCATTTGATTTTGAAAATAATTTTAAGTTTGAAAATTTTAAGATATGAAATCAAACCGATCTCACATCCCAAATAGTTTATATAAACGAGTACCGTATCACAAACCGCGTAACTATCCCGAAGAATAGACACACTGCTTGATGATGTGGCTCGATTAAATAAACTAGAAGATTTGTGACATCCATTTAGTCTGTGAACCAATTTTATAAGCCGACAAGTTCCCTTGTTTAATATAAATGAATTAAGCAGGGTTTATATTACCTGGGTTCTTAAAGTTCCCTATAAGGGCAAGCCCCTATAGTTAATTACATCTTAAATGACGGGAATCATTTAAGAAAACTCTCGATAATGATCAGTGGTTTTACTCTCAAGAATTTCAAAGTTTAAGGTTTTCAAAGGATTGGATTTTGGAAATTTCAATAGGGAATAGCTCAAATTTGGAACAGTTTATTTTAGGAGTCCAAAGGAAGAGAAATAGGGGATGTCACAGACCCGAAGTGAACTTCGGTGACTTCCTAGACTATCCTAATGTTTGGCTTCGATTTGTGAGTTTATTTAATGTTGTAATCTTGCCAATTTTAATTAATTAGGACTTATATTCGTATGACATGATCATACAAATAACCTGGAAGATGTGAGGGTTTGTGTCGTACCAAACGACTACCTCGGAGTCCTAAGACCGGTTAGGGCTTAATTTACATAACATGATTATGCAAATGCCTAATGAAAAGTTGAGGATTTATGTTGCACTAGGAAAACTACCTCGAAATCCTATGGCTTTGTTATTTAATGCTAAAGAAGGGTTTAGCTGAAGTAGACACAAGTTTTGCTGACGACGATGGCCGTGCTGCCCACTATGCTTGCTCCAAGCTCCTTATTATTGTAAAGGTTTAGTTTTAGAAAGTGAAAATCATGAGATGAGAGAAGTGTTTTGGTTTGGAAAAGTCTTAAAGTCCAAATATTTTTAATGTTTTATTAGGGGAATCTTAAAGTTGATTATAACAACACCGGTTAAGATCCCACGGTTCCATCATCCCGGCACCATTATTTTCATCAGATTCACTTAGTCCAAATGAATTTGCTAAACTCAACTGAATGAGTTCCACACTTCATTTAGACCGTGGGAAATCCCGTTAGCAACACGTAGGTTACATCATCTGAGGTATTCCCGATCATCCAACGAGAAGTTTTAATTCAGTTGTAGTTGTAGTTTTGTGTTCTGTTTGTGATTAAATTTTGAGTTGTTTGATATTTTGAAATGTTGTGGCGGTGAATTTTATCTTGTTGTGATTTTTAATTTAGTTTCGGGTTTCAGTTTTGTGACTATCCTAAAGGTTTCAGTTTTCATGCAGGGCGACATTTTTGTTTAATATGCAAGAAAAGTAAAGTGCAGTACAGGTAAGTAAATTGCAAATAAAAGCGTACCTAGAGGGTCTTCCCGTCATTCCAAGCTACACTTAAAACACATGTTAGAGCATTTATATATTTGCAAGCAAACACCTAAGTAAAGCTAAGGGAAGGTTTTGGTTGTCTACCAAAATCCTAATTCTATAGCTAGTCAATTCCTATGACGTCTAGGTTCTTGTGTTTTGTTAAGGATGATTTTCTTCATCAAAGAACAATTAAGCTCAATTGTTCTTCTAAAACATCTCATCGTATTGAGAAAGTGCTTAGGACGAGTTCTAAACATCTTTTCAATACTTCTGAGATTATTTTGAGTCCAAATGAATTTTATTGTACTGGTGAATTAATCATCCGAAGTTTAGTTGAGTTCTATCTCTTGCTCAGTGAACTTGGACATTTGATTCTCCGATGAGTAAAGTGACATTTCACTTGATGCTTTACTTAAGAGTTATAATACTAAAAGCCTTTAGGGGGCAAATCAGTTTGTTAAAGAATTTAACCGCTTTGATTAAAATTAAATTGATGATTTAGGATGATTTAATTTAGTTTCAAAATTCAAGTTGATTTTCTCTTAACTGTTTTAAATTGTCTGATTTGAATGTTTATATTATTCAATTTTATTGAACTTTTAATGATTTAAATTTAATTTGACTTGATTGTAACACTTTAGGCCAATTTTAATTGGTTTGATTTTTTTTAATGTTTTTAATTATGAATTGTCTTGAGGTTGATTTTTTATAATGTTTCAAATTTGTTTTAGTTTTATTTTTTAAGTGATTTCAAAATAATTTTAAATGTTTAAAATTTATTTTATTTTGATTGTTAAATCACTTAATGTTTTAAGCTTTTAATTTAATTAAGGTTTATTTTCCTTTTAATTATTTAATTATTAATTTCAATTATCTTTTTTTTTTAGTTTGATTAAGATTTAAATATTATTAAAGTGATTCATTTAGGGATATTTTTAAATTAAAGAATTGATATCTTCTTAGATCATACCCCTAATCTTAATAATCCAAATTTTAACTTATTCTTCCAAAATTCAAATTTTTTAATTAATTAAAATTTAATTTAAATATTTTCAAGATGATTAATGGGTTTCTACCCTTTAATTCCCTAGGTTTCAATCATCTAATAAAAATTTTAAAATCAGATATTTTACCTTCCCCTTGATTAAACCTAAATATTAATTAGGGTTAAAATTCTTTAATTACCTTTATGTCCTTTTAAGCATGTTCATTTCATAACTCATCAAATTAAGCTCAAATGAACTTAAAATTTTTATTTCACTTCACTCACATGTCAATTAAGACATTAGAGGAGAAAATGTGATTTTTCTGAATTTAATTTAATTTATATATTTATTTTTATGAAAAATATGGGGTTTTCAATAAAAATTCAACAACATGACTAAGATGATGTTTCTATCCTTAAGAAGATTATGGAATTTTCCTACTAACTAGAGGAGCATTTGGACCAATTTTGGTAATTTTTTGAATTATATTTTATTTATTATAATTATTCTGAATTTTGGAGTGTTAATTAATTATAAAATAAAATTAAAGTTGAAAAATAGATTTTATATTTTTCATAAATCTCTCTAACCTCAAGGGGTTTATAGAAGTAAATTTTATATTTTTCTGATTTTTATTTGATTTATTAGAATTAATTTAGTGAAAATGTAGGGAAATTCATTTTTTAATATTAAAAATTTCCTTAAGCCTTTAAAATCCAATGTCTTAACCTAGAGACTTAAGAAAAATATTTGGTTTGTTCCTAAGTGATTAGGAGGCAAAATATGATATTTTTATGATTTTTAATATTTTTGTGATTTTTATTATTTTTTTAATTATTAAAATATTAAAAATATGGTGAAAAATGAAAATTTTTGAAAAATTCAAATTTTAATTTTCTTAGACTCCTTTGATACCTGAGAAGTCCCAAAATCAATTTGGTGAATTTTTGAAATGTATTTTGAGTTTTATGAATTTTTAAAGTTATAAAATAGCCATGTGATTTAATTAATCCATTTAATGGGTTAAACCATTTCCAATTGATTCCAAATTTTTATGTGAGACTCCTCTGACCCTAAAGATTAGTAGAGAATTGTTTTCAAGTGGTTTTGATGTGTGGTTAATCCTATTGAATTAAAATTCAATTTTGGGTGTTTGGGCCAATTAGAAGTATTTTAATGGAATTAAGCCAAACCATAATTTTCTTAGGGTCCTCTAGTCCTAAGATACTTCCCCTAATTTTCCTAGAATTTTCTAAGCAACATGCTAATTACTGGAATTAAAATGTCAAAACAGACATATAAATTTAGAAAATCAATATCTTGCCACAGAGATGGCCTCTGGCCTTAGAAAATTCAGGGAATGTTCCCAAGAACAGAGGCTACAAAAGCCCTATGGTCTAATGCCATGGTGAATTGTATAAATACATAGAGAATTAAAATACTGAAATCAGTGAATAATTAATTAAAAATAAAATATCCATCAAAATGACTTAATTCTTCTTCCACATTATTCTCCTCTGTTCACTGAGCAAGAGGTTATTTTTATTTTATTTTTTTGATTTTTCTACAAAAAGATATGGATTTTTGAAGTTATGGGTATTTAAATATAAAGAAAATACCCTATTTATCTACTTAACCCAGTCAGCGCCACGTCAACCTCGGCAGCTCCGAAGCCCCATGCGGTGTACTCCTATTCGACGCCGCCACCTGAGTCAGCAGCCACGTGTCCCGCGATCTCGTTCCATCTCCTCGTCCAGCTCGATCTGGATCGTCCATTCGATACATGCGCGATCCGATGATTCCTAGTCATCGTCTATGACTGGTGTGTGTCGAGAGCCATCCACACTAAAACCATAATATCTCCATTATTTCTTAACCAATTTATATGAAATTTGATCATATGTGTTCGTCTAAACGAGAGCTACAAATCCATACGGCTAACATGCATTGAAATTAACTCAGATGAAATGGATAATTGCTGGAAGCTCTCGTGAGGGAGGAGTTCCATACCTTGGCTCTGAGAAGTGAAGCTTCAATCAGAGGGGCTTGGCACTTTTGTTGGAGCTAGAGGAGCCTAGGGATGAAGCCTCTGGCCCTGGTGAATTGTTTAGACCAGACTTCCACCAAGCCCGATTTCAAAGCTTGGTCGATAGAAGAAATGGCCGGCTCCGGAGAGGGGCTTTTGCTGGGGAACTTCTTCTCTTGGTCCGGTGAAGGTGTAGGATCAATCAATTTGAGGATTGGCTCACCGTGGTGAAGTGTCCTATTTTTGGGTGGATTTCGAGTCGAGAAATCGAGCTCATGCAGAGGGGTTTTATGGCTGGATTTCAGTGGGGATCAAGTGTTCGTGTTTAGAGAAGGGTCCGGAGTGATTTTGACGTAGTTTTGGTAAGGTTTTGTTCAACATCCCTTTTGGCCGAGAGGTGGTGGGGTTTAAATAGACATGGTCGGAGGGCTTTCCGTGGGTTCGAAGGCTCGGATCGACTGCTCGTGGCGAGGGAAGAACACTGCAAGTGACCATCGGCCTTCGGGACAACTCAGCCCAATTCAATTTGAATTTTCGAATCAAATGGGTGCTCTCCGCCTGGTGTTTTCCGACAGCTGTGGTGGCTGGCCGGCCAGGCATGGGTCACCATCTGACTCTGTGGGGGTGTCAGGGCTGGAAGTTGGTGAGTTCAATTGAGGCTTGACATGTGTAAAAGAGTTTGATTTAAGTGGAATGGGGGAGAGGTCATTTTGGGTTCAATTTGGTCAAGTCATGGTTTAGGCTAGGTGCACCTCCCCAAGGCTGGTTTGGGTTGAAGAGAAAGTCACTTGGGTCAGTTAGGAAAGGGTGGTGAAGTCCCCATCCAAGGTGATGTGGCTAATCTTAGTTTAGAGTGTAGCATGGATGAGGTTAAAAATGCTTAATGAAGGTTTAAGAAAGAGCCCCCTCTTCTTGAAATTAATGGCTTGGTGAGGTTTCAAAGCTCTCATGGCTTCATATGGCTTAGGAATGGCTTCATTTGGCTTGCTCATGGCTTGGGAAAAGGTTGGCTTATTTTCACAGAAATGGGTTTTGGCATTTTTGATGAATTTTGGAGAAATTGGCATGAGGTTTGATTTGGAATGATTTGATTATTGATTTAGGACTTAGGGATGATTTCAATTAAAAGGATGATGAGAGGAAAGTTCATGTGGGCTTTGGAATAGGTCATGGGCTTTTTGAAATCATTTTGGATGGGCTTTTAAAATGGTTTAAGCAAGTGGGCTTTTAGGTTTTGAAATAAATTGATGGATGAAAATTGGTGAGGGTTTGTGTCAAATAAATGTTGGGTTTAGTTTAGGGATGTGTCATGAGAACTTTAGAAGAGATTTGATGCCATTTGGAGTTGAAATGGGTTCAATTTGGGCTTTTTAGTGATCGGGTCAAAATGAGCCAAATTGGGCTAACTTGGGTTAAGGTTGGGCCAATGTTGGGTTTTGATGTAAAATTAATGTTGAAAAATGTTTATGGGAGTGTGAAAAAGAGTTTTCAATTTTTGTTGGGTCTTAATTTTGGGATTTGGGCTTGTTTGGATTCATGATTGGTTTAGGCCAAATTGGGGATTTTTGGTTTGGGTTAGGTTTGAGTGGAGTTTGGTTTCAAATTTTTTGCAAATCATGTTAGTGTTTTTTTTGTGGGGATGTTAGGAAGGTTTAGGAAAAGATTTGAGGTTAATTGGAGTTGAGTTGGGTTGGTTTGGGCCAAGTTTAAGTCATGGGCCAAAATAGGGCTTTAAGCTTCAGATTGAAATTGGATCCACATGTTGATGAAATTGGGTTTGGTTTTGGTCTAAATTGATATTGGGGATATTAAATTGAAGCTTAGGATTGAATTGGATCAAAATTGAGGTCAATTGGAGTGGTTTGGTTGGACATTGGGTCCACTTAGGTTAAAAATAGGTCAAATTCGGGGTTTTTGGTAAAAGTGGGCTAAATTGACAAAATTAGCTTATGGAGTAGTTGAACAAAATGAAATTGAGAATATTTGGGATTTTATGAAATTTTTTGGGAATTTTTTGATTTTTTTGGAATTTTTGGGTTAAAAGAGTATTTTGGGTATTTGGAGGGTATTAAGGGGGTATTTTTGGAATTTTTTGTATATTTGACCATAGATGATTAATTTGAGTGGTGAAAAATGTTTAGGATTGATTTTGAGTAATTTTGGATAATTTAGGCAATTTTGCAAATTTTGGGCAATTTCTAGGGCATTTGGTAGGTTTGGTTGGTTTAGGGTCCCAGGGGTCAAAAATTGAAATTTTGGAAAAATGAAGGTTGATTAAGTGTGAGTGAAATGAAACCATTTTGGTTGAGCCATGAAGCCATGTTAAGCTCACAAGAGCCATGAGAGGACTCATTTTAGACATTCACTATGTTGTTCCTAACCCTCTTAGCCAGGGGCTGAGGGGTTAAGGTCCATCCATATAAATTATCTATATGAGTCGGGAAGTCAAATTGGTTAAAGGTAGTTTTAGGGCTTGGAATGTGTGTGTGGAAGTGAGGTGTGTGCAAGTCAACCCTTACCAGACTAGGCCACCCAGGGTAATCCTAAGGCCAAAGGGTCCTATAGGAAACTCATCCTTTAAACCTCCAAATTTGATTTTAACCCTCCAAGTGGCTTAGGGGTTTACAATCAAACTTATGGGGTTTGAAGGGAGCCAAGAAGTGTTTGAATTTCTAAGTGATGGGTCCTATTTCTAGTCCTCTAAGATAGTCAAGGAGAAGCCCTATGGCTAGATCCTAAGTATTAAGGAGAGAGAAGAGAAAAGACCTCATCAAAAATGAGGTCAACAAATGGACCCCCAATAGGTGTGGTGTGCTAAACAAGCACACCGCGCGTATTGGCGTTGACTGAGGAGATCAAAAAAACCAACACAGACTTCTAAGTGACACACTTAAAATGAAGCACTGAAAAATTTCCGCTGGGGAGTAACAGGTAGACCTCCAGTCTGAAGATCCCTGAACTCTCGCTGGGGAAAAGAAAAGGAAGTGAATTCCAGATCACGAGATCTGGAGAAGTTTGATTTGGATTTCGTTTCATCTTCTATTTCAAGTTTTAATGTTGAGTTTGGATTTCGATTTGTTCCGAGTTGCAATTTCGATTTGAAGTTTAATTTAAAATCAATTCAAGAAAATTCTGAATTTGAAATGAGAATTCGAACCTAGGTTCCAACCTCGAAATTTACAAAGAGAACTGGAATTTAGGTACCAGCCTCGAAGTGAGAGTCGGAGTTTAAGTATTGATTGAAAAGGATGAGAATCAAAATTTAGGTACTGATCTCAAAATGAGAACTGGAATTTGGTACCAGTCTCGAAAGAGAGATTTGAAATTTGGTATCAATCTCGGAAAGAGAGTCAGAATTTGGTACTGACCTCGAAAGGAGAGAACTGGAATTTGGTACCAGTCTCGAAAGAGAGAATTGAAATTTAGTATCAATCTTGAAAGAGAGAGTCAGAATTTGGTACCGATCTCGAAAGGAGAGAGTCAGAATTTGGTACCAGTCTCGAAGGAGAGAATTGAAATTTGGTATCAATCTCAGAAAGAGAGTCAGAATTTGGTACCGACCTCGAAATTAGAGAACTGGAATTTGGTACCAGTCTCGAAAGAGAGAATTGAAATTTGGTATTAATCTCAGAAAGAGAGTCGGAATTTGGTACCGACCTCGAAAGGTGAGAACTGGAATTTGGTACCATTCTCGAAAGAGAGAATTGAAATTTGGTATCAATCTCGAAAGAGAGTCGAAATTTGGTACCGACCTCGAAAGGAGAGAACTGGAATTTGGTAGCAGTCTCGAAAGAGAGAATTGAAATTTGGTATCAATCTCAAAAAGAGAGTCAGAATTTGGTACCGACCTCGAAAGGAGAGAACTGGAATTTAGGTACCGTGTCGAAAGAGATGGGAATTAGAATTTAGGTACTGATCCCTAAAGTTTGTATTTGATTTGGTATGAAAGATTTTGTGAAAATTTCAGTTTAGTGGAACATTGGAATGAGACATGAAAGTATTTCACATCCCAGGAGAGTTGATCGAATTTTGATTGTTTGGCGAAGGATATGAATCCATGCCATCAGAACCAAATCAAAGATTTCGTGGTTCTGTGTCAGTAGACTCAGTCGACCTTCTCAAAAGAGGAAAGAGATCCCGGAGAGTCGGAAGAGATTTGAAAACAGCCTGAGGCTGGGAATTTCAAATTCGGAGTTTCGAAGTTTGAAACTGAAGTTGAAGTCTTCTGTGGGGAAGAATCAACTCAAAAGAGGATTTAGAGGAGCTTCAAATGGATTTCAGTCGAAAGATTCAACTCGACGGATTCAGAACAGAATTCAATTCGAGATTTAGATTCGTTTCGTTTGTTTTGGTGATTCCATTTCATTTTTGTTTATTTAGAGTTCGTGTTAATTTGGAGTTTATTTTGACATTCAGATTCTTAAAAAGAGTTCTCATTGATTTTCTATTTTTCCTTCGTTCTTTGTTCGAAGTTCATTTAACTTAATGGCATTTGCCAGTCAATTTGCACAAAAAGAGGTGAAGGCAAAACATGACATGATCATTTTCATTCCAATCTTGTCGAAAATACATCATATAGCTCGATCCAAAACATGATGATATTTTCTTTGAGAATTCAACATCTCATACAATCCACATAAATCCAAAACGGATTGTGTAAGATTCTTGCAAGTTTCTTCCAAAAGCATCTGTCGAAATCCATGTCTGAATAATGAGTTACATGGATAATAACATCACCTTCCAAACCACCCTTGGCAGGAAATGCCGTTTGGATGTGCATTGGAGGTGTGCTATCTCCCATGTAGCTCACAGCTCGTACGGTCGAAGGCTCTCTAACTATGGATCTGGCTGAAAGTGGAAAGACATTTTTCTGTCATCCATCCTCCTGAAAGTGATGGAGATCCGCTCAACAGGCACTCCTGGAATGCAATGTTTTGCTATGTCTACTCCATTTCCTTTTAATACCAAGACGGAACCTACCGGTATTAGTATCTCCACCGGCCCTCGGAAATCTCCGGGGCCTGCTATCTGGAGGTCAGATCCGAACATGATATTGCACTGGTTGAAAAAAGACACTGTGCAGAAAGGTTTGGCGAAGTCATGATGGTCTATGTGTGGAGGTATGCAGTCGCCCTCCTTGTAGATATTAATGATGCGGCTGTTGGGTATGCAGTCCGTGGGCAATTCCCTCCATGTCACCATCCTCTTTACCATTCTCTTAATAATTCTTGGCATCAGATCTACCTCATTGCGACGGAGTATCCCTGGTGGATTTCCTTTTCTGTCTACCGCGAAGTTGTAGCAACACCCGCATTGGATCGTAACCCTTCCTTTTCCTGGCATCCATCTTCGTGGTTCTGAATAGGTCTTTTCCCTTAGGCGGCCAGCTCGACCCATTTTTTGATGCTCGATGACATAGTCCACAATTTACTGCTACTCGTAGTCTGAAAACACATTCGTATGCAGCTTGAGGCCTTCCAAGATATTAATCCTCTTGCCTCGGATTCTTTCAGAATATTCAAAAGTTTTCTTTTCAACATTCTGCATCCTTGCCAGCTCGTATTCTGGAATTATCTGCAATCGGCGAGGCCTGGTGACATACTGGGGAATGTATGGTTCAACCCCAGCACGCTCTCCTGCATGTCTTGGTTCCTCGGAGATAGTCTCTGTCGGTATATTCTCCAGGGTTGCTTTCGCAACAAGACTCTATAGAACTGGTACATCTGCTTGTCGTTGAGGTGTTGATTCTGTTTCCGTTCTTCTTGGGATTTCTTTCATCCTTTCTGCTGTTGTTGGAGTTGATTTCCTCTTTTCTGGTTCCTGACGAACCAATTTCTTCGAAGTACTTGCATTGACGGTAGCAACTGTCTCTTCATGTTGGTCCGCTGCCAGCTTGGTTAACATCTTGCATATGTGATGGTTCATGTTTCTTCGCTGAGTAGGAGTGAGAGTAGCTCTCCTTACTTCTTGAATTTCTGTGGGCATGGTACTAACAAGCCTGCCCTCTACTGTAGCAACCACGGACTTAACTTTCTTGTCTTCCCCCGTTGCATGAGCGGTGTTTGCTTTTCTTTTCTTGCTAGTAGACGGCTGACTTGGGTCACCCAATTTCATCACTGTATGGCTGCGGAGTTCTTCCCGGTCAATCGGGGTCCAATCATTTTCTTCGTACTGTAGCCCGGCCGGTGTGAAATCAGAGTCAATTTCAATCACGGCTCCATCCTTCATCCTCTTTTCATCGAGCGCTAGACTCACGCCATTCTTAAAGTTCAGAACCAACCGCCCGTTTGAAATTTCCCTGCGAAAAACAAGAAAAGGATCAGGGCCTGTACTAAGAACAAGAACAATAAGAAAACATTTATTAATGAAAAATTTTATTTACTTCTTTTAAATTTTAAAGGAAGTAAGAAGAGATGAGGAAAGATCAGGAATGAATTGATTTAAAAGGAGGAATCAAAACTTTATTATTATGATTTCACATGTTTTCTTTTAACACATTTTTTGTTAATGATTTTTATCATCCATTTTTATGTTTTTGGGTTTGGACCCAGTTACAAGTGATTACTGTGCCCGTGTTTCTAGGAATGAGACTCCACTTTTAAAGTCCATCCTTCGAAACATCAGGTTGCGTAATACCGATTGGAAGCATAGGTCGTTCTCCCTGGCAATTCACAAGCTGGCAGGAACGTCCTGAGTAGACTGTCTCAACCACGAATGACCCTTCCCTAGTCGGTCTGAATTTACCTCCTATCTTGCTGTGTGGGAGAATAGGTCTCTTGAGGACTAGAACTAAGTCATCGACTTTGAATGTCCTTAAGCGGACCAGTTTATCATGGGTCTGGATCATCTTGGCTTGATACAGTTCTAAATTCTGCTTTGCTGAAAGTCGTCTTCCTTCCAAGCTTTCCAATTCTTTTAGTCGTAATTTGGCATTATCTTCTGTAGTAATCTTTTCTGTGATTGCAATTCTGAGAGACGGAAGCTGGACTTCCAAGGGTAAGACGGCCTCGGACCCGTACACTAAAGCGTAAGGTGTAGACCGATTAGGAGTTCTAAAAGTCGGCCTGTATGCCCATAAGGCTTCTAACAACTTCTCGTGCCAATTTATTTTGTTGTCATCCAAAGTTTTCTTTAGGATTTGGACGAGAGTTTTATTAAAAGCCTCGGCCAAGCCGTTCGCTCTTGGGTAGTAGATCGTTGAATAGCGCTAGTCGATCCCGTGCCTTCTGACAAAATTGTTGATCTTCGTACTTCTGAGTGCGGACCCGTTATCTGAGATAATTCTGCGCGGTACCCCGAAACGGTAGATAACTTGATTCTTGAAGAACTGTAGCACGTGGTGTATCTTCACTTCTGTGAGCGGTACTGCTTCTAGCCACTTAGAAAAGTAATCTGTAGCTGCAAGAATAAAGCGATGTCCTCTTGAAGAAGGCGGCTCTATTGGAACCACGATATCTGTGCCCCAACACTCAAATGGCCATGACGCGATTGTCGGATGTAGCACACTTGGAGGTTGATGTAGAACCACTCCATGCACTTGACATTGGTGACAACTCTTTTCAACTTTCATGCAATCGGTCATCATCGAGGGCCAGTAGTACCCTAGTCTTTTAATCTTCATCTTCATTTTCAGACCTGACTAATGAGCGCTACAAAGTCCTGAGTGCACTTCCTTAACAATTTCACGAGCCTCAGACTCGTACAGGCACCTTCGCCACATCTGATCGAAAGACCTTCTGTATAATGTATTGTTTATTAATGCGTAAGACAGAGTTCTTTTCTTAATTTGATGGGTTAATGACTTATCGTCAGGTAGGTTTTCTGTTTGCAGGTAGTTTATGAGTGGTTGACGCCAGTCTTCTGCATTTTCTGTTACTGCTGCAACTGATTCTTCTTATTTTTCTGACTTGTGTATCATGTCCAAGTCTAGCTGCGAGAGAACCTGACGTCCCTGAACTGACACTTAAACTGATTCATCCTGGAAACAGGCAAATTCCTTTGCAAGGCGGGCTAACGCATCTGCGAGAGCATTTTCTCTTCTGGGAATCTTGTAGATCGTTACATTCGGAATTTGTTTTAACAACTTCATGGCATTCTGAAAGTACTGCTCGAGTCTCGGCTTCAGAATTCTGTACTGTCCGGTGACCTGTTGAATGATCAACTGTGAATCCTCGTAGATGTTGATGTCTGTTATCCCCATCTGAATAGTTAACTCTAATCCGGTTATGAGAGCTTTGTATTCAGCCTCGTTGTTCGTACATGGTTCTGTTAGATGGTAGGAGTGTCTTAACATCCCCCGCTCCGGCGTTATAAAGATTAGTCTGATTCCTGCTTTACCGGGCACTATCGTTCGCAATTCTTTATTCTTTTGTGCTGAAGATGCTACATCAAAATACAACTCCCAACTCTGATCGTCGGGGTCTTCTAGGCTCATTATCTGCTCATCAGGCAAGTCGTCATTGAAAGACAATTCTGCCGGTAAAGGGTGTGCTTCTAGGAAGTCTGCTAGGACTTGTCCCTTTACGGCATGAAGAGGAACGAAAGTTATATCGAATTACAATAGTATCATCGACCACCTGGCAAGTCTGCCGGAAAGTATCGGTCAGGTCATCAAATATTGCAACAGATTAAACTTTGAAATAAGGTTGACCTTATGGGAAAGCATGTAGTGCCTGAGCTTTTGAGCGGCAAAGATCAGGGCAAACAATGCTTTGTTGACCTCATTTTTGATGAGGTCTTCTCTTCTTCTCTTTAGTACTTAGGATCTAGCCTTAGGCTTTTCCTTTGACTGTCCTAGAGGATTAGAATTAGGACCCACCACTTAGAAATTCAAACCACTTCTTAACTCCCTGCAAACCCCACAAACTTGATTGTAGACCCCTAATCACCTAGAGGGTTGAAATCAAATGTGGAAGTTTAAAGGACAAGTTCCTATAGGACTCTTTGGCCTTAGGACTACCCTGGGTGGCCTGGTCTGGTGAAGGGGCTGACTTACACACACACTACACCTATACACTACATTTTCACACACACCTCCTAAAACCACACCCATACCCAATTTGACCTCCCGACTCATGCGGGTGATTCACATGGATGATCTTTAACCCCTAAGCCCTCGCTAAGAGGGTTAGGAACAACATAGTGAATGCCTCAAATGAGTCCTCTCATGGCTCATATAGGCTTAACATGGCTTCATGGCTCAATCAAAATGATTTCATTCCACTTGCATTTACCCAATCTTCAATTTTCCAAATTTTTAATTTTTGACCCCGGGACCCTACACCCGCCTAACCTACCCAAAGCCCTTGAAATTACCCAAATTTTTCAAAATCTCCAAATCACACAAAATTCCTCAAAACCAATCCCAAACATTCCCACGTTACTCAAATTGATCATTCATAGCCAAAAATACCAAAAATTCCAAAAATATCTCCCAATACCCTCCAAATACCCAAAATGCCCCTTTTAACCAAAAATCCAAAAATTCAGAAAATTCCCAGAAAATTCCAGAAAATCCCAAATATTCCCAATTTCATTTTGTTCAACTACACCATGGGCCAATTTTGTCAATTTACCCCACTTTTGTCAAAATCCCCAATTTGACCCATTTTAACCCAAAAGTGAACCCAATGTCAAACCAAACCTACCCAATTGACCCAAATTTTGGTCCAATTCAATTCTAAACTTCAATTCAATATCCCCAACACCAATCTAGACCAAATCCAAGCCCAATTTGATTGACATTTGAATCCAATTTCACCTTTGACCTTAAAGCCCAATTTGGACCCATGACCCAAACTTAGCTCAAACTCACCCAATTCAACTCGAATTAACCCCAAATCTTTTCTAAACCTTCCCTAACATCCCCAAAAACAAAACGCTAACATTATTTGCCCAAAATTTGGATCCAAACCCCACTCAAATTCAACCTAAAACCAAAAGGCCCAATTTTGACCTAAATCCACCCCTAAACCAAATGAGCCCAAATCCCAAAATCAAAATCCAACCAAAGTTGGAACCTCTTTAAAACACTCCCATAAACATTTCCCAACATCAATTTTACATCAATTTCAACCCTATCCCAACATTGGCCCAAGTTAGCCCAATTTGACCTACATAAGCCCATTTATCAAATCAACCCAAATTCAACCCAATTCAAACCCAAATCACTCCAAACTTGTTTCAAATCAATCATGACACATCCTTAAGCCAAACCCAAAAATTATTTGGCCCAAGCCTTTACCAAACTTTCATCCTAAAATCCATTTTAAAATCCAAAAGCCCACTTCCCTAAACCATTTTAAAAGCCCATCTTCATTAAATTTTAAAAGCCCAAACTCATCCTAAAGCCCACAATACAATCTCATCCCATCACCACTCAATTAATATCATCCCTTAAGTCCTAAATCAATCATCAAATGGTTCCAAATCAAGCCATATACCAAATCACCCCTAAATGCCAAAAAATCCCTAAAATCCATTTCCATGTAAATAAGCCAAGCCATCCCTAAGCCAAATGGAGTCCTTGAAGCCATGCACAAGCCACATGAAGCCATAGGATCCACTTTACACATCATCATACTATTAATTGCAAAAGGAGGAGCCTCTTTTAAGCCCCCTTAAAAATGTTTTAACCCTTTTAATGCTTCACCTTAATCCATGATTAATCAAAATATTCATGGATGGTGACTTCTCTACCCTTTCCTAGCTGATTCATCAGATCCTCCCTCAGCCCAAATCAGCCATGGGGAGGTGAACCAAGCCCATTTCCAATGGGTTGACCAAACCAAGTGCAAAAGAAGCCACCTCCCCATGCCATTTTGATCCAACCACTTTACACATGTAAGGCTTCAATTGAATTCACCAACTTCAACCCCTGACCTCCCTGACCTTGAGGGTGACCCTTGCCTGCCGGCCAGCCACCTGGGCCGCCGGAAAACGCCATGGCCGAGACATGGGGAGGAGCCAAACTTTGGAATTCCACCTTGCTGAGTTGCCCCATGCCCAATGGCCACCATGGCTGTTCTTCCCTTGACCTAAGCAGCTGATCCCAAGTCCTAACTCCCCTGGGAGGCCCTCCAGCCTCTCCTATTTAAACCACACCTCTCTCGGCCATGAGGAGGTGCTGAACTAACCTTAAGGAAACTCTGCCAAAATCACTCCAGACTCTCCCCACACCTAGAGCACTTGATCCCCACTGTCAATTTGCCCTAATCCCCACTAATCGAGCTCAATTTTGGAGCTCAATTCTCGAGCCGAACAGGACATTCCCAAATCCTTCACCAAAGTCAAATTAAACTCACCTACACCTGCACAAGGTCAAGAGGAGAAGTTCCCTAGTGAAAGCCCCCTCTCCAGGCCACCCATCTGTTCCAGACTCCAAAGGTTGAAATCGGGCTTGGTCAAAGTCATACCTGGACAATTCACCAGGCCAGGAGACTTCATCTGGAGCTTTCTTGGACCTAATCGAAGGTGACACAACCCTCAGATCGAAACTACACTTCTCTGAGCAAAGGTATGGTCTTACTCTTCTTCCCGAGCTTCTGAACATTCTCCATTTTTATTGAGTCAATTTCATGCCACATAAACCGTATGGATGTGTTCTTCTTCTCGAGACGAATCCATAGATCATAAGAACGTTTAATTTGGTCAAGTATCGAGCGAGATCTTAAGCCTAGAAGATGGACGGTTCTCGGGCTAGGAGGCTTGGGGACGATGAACGGATGCCGTTTATTCAATACACGCGCGGATGGACGGCTCAGATTAGGTCGGACCAGCGGATGATACGCGGAAGGCGGGACCCGGGCTGCTGACTCAAGTGGCGGCGTCGAATGGGAGCGCGCCGCGTGGTCGTTCGGAGATGCCGAGGATGACAGGGTGCCGCGCTGGATAAGTAAAAAATAGGCATTTTCTTATTTATTTAATTCCCTAAACTTCAAAAATACATAACTTTGTGTAGAAAAATCAAAAAAATAAAATAAAAATACCCTCTTGCTCAGTGAACAGAGGAGAATAATGTGGAAAAGAAATCATTTAGTTTCATTGAGTATTTGATTTTTAATAATTTATTTACTCTCTGCACTATTTCAATTCTCCATGCATGTATACAATTCACCATGGCATGAGACCATAGGGCTTTTGAAGCCTCTGAATTTGGGAACATTCCCTGAATTTTCTAAAGTCAGAGGCCATCTCTATGAAGAGTTATTGATTTTTCAATTCTAGGTCACTATTCTGAGTATTTTAATTCCAATAATTAGCATTTTGTGAAATAAATCCTAGGAAAATTTGGTGATGTTTCTTGTGACCAGAGAACTCTAGGAAAAATAGGTTTTGAATTAATCCACTTGGAATAACCCTAATTGGCTTAAACACCCAAAATGGAGCTTTAATTAATTAGAGCTAATCATACATCAAATTGACTTGAAATCAATTCTCCACTGACCTTTATGATCAGAGGAACCCACCATAAAAATTTGAAGTCAACTGGACTTGGTTAGCCCTACCAAATGGGTTGATTAAGCCATTTAGCCAACTTAAACTTTATAAATTCATAACTTTCAAAATACTTTTCAAAAATTCACCAAATTGGTTTTGGAGCCTCTCTGATATCAGGGGAATTTAAGAAAATTAAAATTGAAATTTTCTAAAAAAGTTGATTTTTGCATTATTTTAATATTTTTAATAATTAAAAAATAATAAAAATCACAAAAATAATAAAATTCACCAAAATGTCACATTTTGAATTTTAATCATTTAGGAACAAATCCCATATTTTTCTTAGGTCTCTATGATGAGATATTAAATTATAGAGCCCTAAGGTAATTTTAAAATTAAAAGAATGTATTTTCTAGCATTTCCACTAAAATAATTATAATAAATCAAAGAAAAATCAAAAAATTGTAAAAAATTGGTTCTCTAATTTCCTTGATATCAGAGAGATTTTCTAAAAATATAAAATTCATTTTTCAATCTTTATTTTATTTTTAAATTAATTAATACTCCAAAACTCAAAATAATTATAATAAAAATAATATAATTCAAAAAATCACCAAAATTGGTCCAAGTGGTCCTCTGGTCATTAGGAATGTCTCATAATTTTCTTAAGGACAGAAACTTTCCCTTGGTCATATTATTAAATTTTCCTTGGAAATCCCTATTTTCCACCAAAAATAATTACATAAATAAATTAAATATAGAAAAATCACATTTTTTCCTCTAATGTCTTTATTGACATATGAGTGAAGTCACATAAAAATTTCAAATTCATTTAAGCTCAATTTATTTAGTTATGAAATTATTAAGCTTGAAGGGCAAAATGGTAATTAAAATTTTAACCCTTAATTAAAACTTTAGGCTTAATAAAATGAAAGAGTAAAATATTTGATCCTAATCTGATTTAGATGATTGAAATTTAAATAATTAAAGGGTAGAAACCTACCAAATAATTTGACAATAATTAAAATAAAACCTTAATTAAATAATTAATTAAATTTGGAAGAATAATGAAAAATTGGAATTATTAAAATAGGGATATTATTAGGAAAAGATTTGTTCTTTAATTTAAGAATCCCTAAATTAATCACCTCAATAATATTTAATTCCTAATTAAAATGATAATCTAAATTCAAAACTTGAAATGCTTAATCATTAAATTAAATTAAAATTAAAACATTTAAATTAAATCCTTTTAAAATTTCAATTAAATTAATGCTTTAACAATTAAAATTAAATTATCTTTAAAACTTAAAAAAAATAAAATATTAAATTAAAATTAAAAGTAAAATTAAATTTAAATTTAAATTAAATTAAACTAAATTAAATAAAATTAAATTAAAACATATTAAATTAAATCAAATTAAATCAAATTAAATTAAATTAAATGAAATTAAATTAAATTAAGTCAAATTAAATCATATTAAATTAAATTAAATTAAATTAAATTAAATCATATTAAATTAAATTAAATTAAATTAAATTAAATTAAAATAAAAAATAATAATAATAAAATCAAGTTAAAATTAAAATTAGATTAAATTAAATAAATTTAATTAAAATTAAAACTAAACCAAATTAAATTAAATTAAAGTTAAATTAAATTGAATTAAAAATAACATCACCTAAGACATAAAGAATTCAAAAATAAATCTAAAACAACTTGAACACTATTCCAAACTTAAATCCATTAACCGAAATTAAATTAAATCATAAACCATTTGAACATCAATTTGCCTCGAAAGCTTTTGTTGTCATAACTCCTAAACAGAGTATTATGTGAAGTGTTACTTCATTTATAGGATATTCAAATGTCCTAGTTCACTGAGCAAGATAACAAAACTCGAACTCCCGGACGATTAA
The DNA here is from genome assembly GCA_022702705.1 of Papilionanthe hookeriana x Papilionanthe teres. Taxonomy (NCBI): domain Eukaryota; kingdom Viridiplantae; phylum Streptophyta; class Magnoliopsida; order Asparagales; family Orchidaceae; genus Papilionanthe; species Papilionanthe hookeriana x Papilionanthe teres. The sequence goes on from CM040434.1 coordinate 32,174,179, forward strand.
TTCATTTGTATAATTAAATTCTCTTGGACTTAAAATAATCCTAGAAATATGGAAAAGATGTTTAAGACTCGTCTTAAGCACTTCCTCGATATGATTGGATATTTATAAGAAAAATTGAACTTAATTGTTCTTTGATGAAGAAAATCGTCCTCAAACCAAAATACCGACACCGAGACGTCATAGGAGATGACTAGCTATAGGAGTAGGACCTTGGTAGAAAACTATAACCCTTCCCTTAGCTTTACCTAGGAACTTGCTTTAAATGCTTAAATATTCTAATTGTGTTTTAAGTGCAGCTTGGGATGACGGGAAGACCCTCCAGGACGCTTTTATTTTATTGCAATTTATTTTATCGCATCGCACTTACTTTTCCCGCATGATAAACAACCGTCGCATGAAAACCCACACCTTTAGGATAGTCCCTAAAACTGAAACCAAAAACTAAATTAAAAGTCATTACAAGATAAAATTCACCGCCACAACATTTCAAAATATAAAACAACTTAAAATTTAATCACAAACGAACAACAAAACTACAACTACAACTAAATTAAAACGTCTTGTTGGATGATCGGGAATACCTCGGATGATGTAACATACGTGTTGCTAACGGGATTTCCCACGGTCTAAATGAAAGTGTGGAACTCATTCAGTTGAGTTTAGCAAATTCATCTGGACTAAGTGAATCCGATAAAAATAACGATGCCGAAGGATGGAACCGTGGGATCTTAACCGGTGTTGTTATAATCAACTTTAAGATTTGTTTAATTAAAATATTAAAAAACACCTGGATTTTAAGATTTTCTCTAAACCAAAACACTTCTCTCATCTCCCGATTTATGACTTCTAAAACTAAACCTCTGCAACAACGAGGAGCTTGGAGCATGGTGGGCAGCACGGCCATCGTCATCGACGAAAACCCGAGTCTACTTCAACAAAACTTTCTTAGAATTAAATAACCAAGCCATAGGACTTCGAGATAGTTTGCCTAGTGCAACATAAATCCTCAACTCTTCGTTAGGCATTTGCATGATCATATCATGTAAATTAAGCCCTAACCTGGCCTTAGGACTCCGAGGTAAGTCGTCCGATACGACATAAACCCTCACATCTTCGAGGCTATTTGTATGATTTTATCATACAAATATAAGTCCTAAGTAATTAAAATTGGCAAGATCAAAATATTAAATAAACATTAGGACTTTCCTAAATTCAAGCTAAACAATAGGATAGTCGGGAAATTACCGAAGTTCGCTTCGAATATGTAATTTCTCCTACCTTTCTTCCTTTGAATCCCCAAAATAAAATGTTCCAAATTTGATCCAGTCCCTATTGAAATTCCAATATTCAATCCCTTGAAAACTTAAACTTTGAAATTCTTGAGAGCGAACTACCGATTATTATCGAGAGTTTTCTTAGGTGATTCCCATCACTTAAGATGTAATTAACTATGGGGCTTGCCCTTATAGGGAATTTTAAGAACCTGTGTAATATAAACCCCGTTTAATGTTTTCATATTAAGCGAGGGAACTTGTCGGCTTATAAAATTGGTTCGCAGACCAAACGGATGTCACAAACCTTTCTAGTTTATTTAAGCGAGCCCCATTGTCAAGCAGTGTGTCTATTCTTCGGGTTAGATACACGATTTGTGGTGCGGTGCTCGTTTATATAAACTATTCGGGATGTGAGATCAGTTTGATTTCATATCTTAAAATCTTCAATTTTAAAAAATTATTTTTCAAAATCAAATACTACTTTTCAAATTATTTATCTAAATTAAATTAAAAATTTGCCGACAATTTCTGTTAGGCGACCCCCTTTTCAAAATAAAACACCTAACCTAAAAATATGCCGACATGCTTCTCGATCAGAGGATACTTTACTTTCGTCAGAATCAGACGACAGCTCAGGTAGTAGAGAGCATTTTCTTATCCCTCTTCGTTGACCTGGGCTAGCAGGGCTCAAAGGGAGTCGTCTAAAGCCGCGGTATAAAGTATTAACGGTCGACCCGAGACTGGGGCTGCTAAAACAGGAGGTATCATTAAATACTGCTTAATGTCCTCGAAGGTCCTCTGGCATTTCTCTTCCCAAACGAATTTGGCGTCCTTTCTAACTAATGCCGAGAAGGGCTGACACCTAACTAACAAATTTGAGATAAAGCGTTGAAGATATGCCAATTGTCCTTGAAAGGATTGTAATTGTTTCAAGGTTTTGGGAGGTGGAATTTCTAAGATAGCTTTAATCTTTTCTGGATCGATTTCAAATCCATGATGTCGGACAACAAATCCTAATAATTTCCCGGAGGTGACACCGAAGGCGCATTTTAAGGGATTCATCTTAAAATTAAATTGTCTTAATCGCTTGAGAACAATTCTCAAATCATACAAGTGATCTTCCTTCAATTTGTTCTTGATGACCACATCATTCACGTAGCATTCGACTTGGTTGTGAATGAGATCATCAAAAATCCTTTTAATAGCTCTTTGGTAAGTTGCTCTTGCGTTCTTCAATCCGAAAGACATTAGTATGTAGCAGTATGTTCCGATTGGCGTTCTGAAGGCTGTGAGCTTTTCATCTTTTGGTGTCATCTTTATTTGTTTGTATCCTGATGATCCATCCATGAAAGAGAAGATTTCATGTGTCGAAGCGATGTCGATCATCAATTCTGGAATTGGTAGAGGAAATTCATCCTTTGGACATGCCTTGTTCAAATCTCTGAAATCTACGCAGATTCTGATCTGTCCATTCTTCTTTCTGACTGGTACCACATTGGCTAACCAAGTCGGATATTGTTCTTCATGGATGAATTTAGCGTCTATTAGCTTCTTAACTTCAGCTATAACTTGTTGTTCAATCTCTAGACGCATTCTTCTGGGAGCTTGCCTGACTGGAACGGCAGTGGGATCCACTCCTAGTTTGTGAACTGCGACTTCTGGAGCTAATCCCGGCATTTCATCGTAACTCCAAGCAAAACAGTCTTTAAATTCCATCAGTAGTTTGATCATGTTTTCAGAGTCTTCTTTATTGAGTAAGGAGCTAACGAAGGTCGGCCTAGGCTCTTTGTATGCTTATGTTTATCGGTCTTGTCCACAAAACTTAGCTGCTTTGCCTCCTCTTGCAAGCTCCCGGCCTTGCTAAGCAACTTCTCGAAAGTCTTAATTGTAAATCCTTTAAGGAGAAATGTTATCGGGCCGTGGATACTTTTCAGCAAAATACCAATCGCATGTTGTTCCTGAAGTTGTGGTTCACACTTCATGCTTAAGTTTCTCCATCGAAGTATGTAATCCACTAGAGTTTTGTTTGGTTTCTGTTGCTCCACCACTAAATCACCGATAGTGATGTGGTGCCGAGCTTCGGCAAACTGCTTAACGAAGAGGTTTTCTAACTTTGAAAATGTCTTAACTGAGCCATTTGGCAATTCTGCATACCATTCGAAGGGAATCCCTGATAAGGATGAACTGCTGAAAGAGTAAAGCATCGCTCCCACCGACATTGCAACAACTAGCACGAAAATGTGCGACATGCTGCCGGTGGTTTCCCGTTCCATCAAAAGTTTTGAACAGAGGTGGTACGAAGCCTTTCGGGTATTGGACGACATCAAATTCTTCACGGTAACGTCTACCCGTCTGAATAGATGCTCCACTCTTAGACTAAGCTAAGGCTTCTCGCACCTGTTGTTCTACCACGTTTTTGATATCCTTTTCGGGAATCATGCTTTGAGTAGATTCTTTCTTCGGTTGTTCATCTCCGTTAACAGATGTGATCTCCTTTCCTCTGTCTGCGATGTGAATAATTTCTGGGGTTGTTTCCTTTTGAGGTTGAAGGTGAATCTGGAGTGTGGCTAAGGTAGCAGCCATCTCTTCCATCCTTTTTGCCATCTGGGAAATTGTATCATCCTTTTCTCGAAGTTGTGCTCTCATCACTTCCGGTTCCTCCCTTTCCGAAGCTGATGGAGCTCCTTGTGAAGCTGCCGATGCTCGGGTCTCGACCATATTGATCTCAGCACATTCTTTATCCATGAATTCTGATGAATCTACTTCATTTGCTAATTCTTCTCCTCTTTCCTTTGCCAACCGTCGGATGTCCGTTCTTAGTTTTCCTATAGCATCCTCTAGTGGCCTCTTCCAAACGGTTTCACGGTTTTCATGGGATGATTGTTGGACTTCTTTCTCAGGAGTTTCTTCTAATGCGGTAGCACTATCTTTAGATTCTGGCTTTCTGACGAGATTCTTCTTTCCAGAACATTGTGCTTGTATCGGTTCAGCAATAATAGGTCGCCACACCATCCTTCTTGAAGTAAAAGGCCTAGGACCAGATGGTCTGTTGGCTGTTCGTCTGTAGGTGGTGTCCTCCCTAATATGGTGTCCCGATACGACAACAGGCGAACTAGCTCACACTTTCTTCCTTGGCCTTTCTGGGGCAGTGACGGGGTTCACTCGCGGTCCGAGGCGGGATTTTACTGGCACTTGTCCCATTTTCTTAAGATTTCTTGATACGGGGCATCCTTCTTTCTTAGCTAGTTTCTCTACTATGGCTCGCAGTCGAGTAAGCGGCGTAGTCTTGGCCCTCTTCCTCTTACAGTCACTATAGTATGCAGGTCGGGGTAATGCAGCGGCGATCCTCCGGACATCTTCCTCATCCGATGCAGCAGAGAGAGGGTGAAACCTACTTCCTTCCAACAAGGGTGAATACTTAGACAGTTCTTCCTCTTCCAGTTGCAAAATCAAGATGCTCCGATTAGAAACATAGAGAATCAACTGGGAAAAATTGTTAATTCACTTAGCAATAGACCCCAAGGAATACTTCCTAGCAACAATGAGATCAACCCTAAGGAGAACACTAATGAACAAATAGAAGCTGTCCAATTAAAAAATGAAAGAGAGATAGAGGATGTGGTTAGAAAAGAGAAAGATGTTGTGAGAGAAACATCAGAAACTAAAAGACCTAAAGAACATGTTTCTAAGGATCTGGAAAAATTAATATCTCCAACTAAAATCAATTTGGAAAAACCACCACCTCCATTTCCTCAAAGACTTAGACAGCATGAGTTGGATAAAAAATTTTCAAAGTTCATGAAAGTACTTAAGAAGTTAACAATAAATATTCCTTTCACTGAAGCTTTAGAACAAATGTCAAGTTATGCAAAGTTTATAAAAGATATATTAAATAAGAAAAGGAAATTTGGGGATTATGAGACAGTTGCACTAAGTGAGGAGTGCAGCGCTATACTTCAGAAAAATTTTCCTCGGAAACTTAAAGATCCTTGTAGCTTTACAATTCCTTGTGCAATCGGAGAAAAATTATGTGGAAAAGCTTTATGTGATTTAGGAGTGAGCATTAATGTGATGCCTCTATCTATCTTAGAAGGTTAGGTTTAATCGATATTTCTCCCACTACTGTAACCCTTCTATTAGCTGATCGATCTATCATTTATCCAAAAGGAGTTATAGAAGATGTGCTTGTTAAAGTGGATAAATTTATCTTTCTTTTGGACTTTATTGTATTAGATATGGAGGAGGATAATGAAATTCCAATTATTTTAGGGAGACCTTTCCTTGTTAATGGACAAGCTATGATAGATGTGCAAAAAGGAAAGTTGACTATGAATATTAATGACAAGGAAGTTACTTTTAATGTATTAAAGACTATGAAATATCCAGCTGAGAGAGAAGATGATGATTATTTTTGGATGGATGAAATTGATTATCTAAGTAAAAACCATTTCCAAGAAATTTTTGAGAGTAAGTTAACAAATGAGATTGAAATAGACTTTCATGATGAGTCAAAAATGTTATGTAAAGAAGACTGTATGTATGTTCAGAAGAGGTGTGAAATGATGGACGCTACTAAAAATAGTAAACTTTTAATTCTATTTGTTGAAAAATCTCATGAACTTAAGATGAATGTACCCCATACAATTTTAAAGCCTACCTATTTAGGGAATTCATCTACACCACCAGTCTTTATATCTTCAGATATGACTCAATCACAAGAAAAACCTGAATTAAATGATGAACAAGATAAAATTATTAAACTAGAACTTGGAAGAGAATTTGGGGATAAATTTTAAAAGAACTTTGAGTTGAGAAAAGAGGATAGGGATATTGGAAGACCATTGGAAGAAATTCCTAAGGGATTAGAAAAACCTATTTCCTCAACTAAGATAGATCTTCAATCATTTGATAATTATAAAGGGGAAGAATTGAAAGATAACTTAAAACAGAAGAGTGACATAGAAGAATTTGATCTTGAATCTGAATTATCTAAAGAGAATCTTCTCCAAAATTTGGGAGATATTGAATTATCTTATAGAGATACATTTCTTAAAAATTTCAAGGATGATATTAATATGCGGATTGAGAAAATCAATAGAAGAATATTGGATCTAGAAAGAAATATGAGGAACAATGATATAAATCCATTTGAAAAGGAAGAGCTGAATAAAAAATTAAAATTTGAGAATTTTGTAGGAATCCCTGGATCTGGAAATGATTGGGCGATTGATCGAGGATTACTTAAATGGAATTTTGATCAAGGAGGAATCATTTGTCGGGCTAATGACGTTAAACCAAGCGCTTTATGGGAGGCAACCCATAGTTATCAATGTGCTTTGATTTAGTGTGCTCGAGAGTCATGATTGTTAGTGTTGTATGGTGTTTGCCTTAGAGTGGATTGAATTGATGTTTATGTGTCATTATGGATTGATCAGTTTGATTGATGATTGGTAGATGTTTGGATTGTTAGTAGTTTGATTTGATATCCGTCCGTGTCAGTGAGGGAGGTGATTCCTTAACTTCTTATTATGGCTAGAATTGATCTCTTGTAGTAATTGGATTAACGAGTTCACTGTGACTTGGGTCTCACCCAGACTTAAGTTTTACAAGAGAAATCATGAATTTCAAATATTGATAATTCCATCTTAATCTGTTACTTCCTTTCTGCAACTTTATTTTCATTAGATAGGAGTCATGAACCTATTTGATGAATACCATATAGATGATCTTACACTATTTTTTATAACTTTTAGAGGTGCTTAATTATAAGGATTAGATGATGCCTGAGATTGGTGTCCGGAAACCAATTTATTAGGGATAATCTTATCTTTGGGATTATAATCTCTGAAATCATTTTAAAGTACCTAATTTACTAGTGTAGTGATTCCGTTAGAAATTAGAAGTAAATTAGTGAGATTGGATGAGTTAAAGGAAGAATTGACCTCATTTATCATTTGTGTTTGTATTTGAATTGTGCGTTTGTGTTTATGTTTGTGTTACAACTTTATTTAGGTATTGAAGAACATTTTTATATTCCCATGCTGATACATGCTATGCTAGTTAGACTTTGGTTTAGTTAATTTCATTCTGGCATGATTAGTTTAGATTTACTTTCTACTCGCATATTGTTACTGTCCTAATGAATACTTGCAAATGATTTTGATAGACATTTGTGGTAGATAAAATTTCTAAATTGTTTTCTTCCGATTATATTTTTGTACTGAATGCTTTATATGTTAAAAATTAAGTTTGGGGGTAGGAAGAAAAATAAAATTTTAATGTGAAAATACTTCCTTTTATAGTAATTTTATTACAAACATATTTTAGGCTAGATTTACTTTTTCCTACAGTCATTCTATCCTAATTATGCATGATATGAATTTGATAGGATGTTGTAGTAGTAAGTATATTCAACATTTACTTTTTCTTCCTGCTATATTTTATGGAATTAGTTGCAAAATATTTTAAAATTTAAGTTTGGGGGGAAGAAAAATATTAACTCTTATTTGTTCTCAATTATTATATTTTCAAAAATTATTATTATAACTTCTGGCAATTGAACCTCGCTTGAAATAACTAAAACTTTTTATTTTAGTTGAATATTATGGAAGGATTGGATGAAAGTTTTTAGTAATAAAGGTTAATTTTATTAGGGTAAGATCTTTTGGTATGAAAGAATTTGATTATAGTTGACTATTTAAAGTAAAGAAAACTGTATTTTTGAAATGTTAAGAGACTTAAAGTATTGTGTGTTAAGAAGAGATTGTGACTTTATGATGAATAATAAAGCTAATACCTTATTATAAAGTAAGGATGTGTTTCAAGTTTGAACTTTAGAAAGAAGAGTGTGAAGTTCAAAATCATTACAGACTCTCCAGATATAGTAATCCTCATTAAAAAAAATATAGAAAAAGAAAAGAGAGTGAAAAAAATGGGGATTGAAAATGATCCCGAAAAAAAAAAGAAAAAAAAGAAAAGAAAAAGATTTATGAGGAGAAGCTTGAGGAGATGCCTAATCAAAAATGGCTTCACTCGAGTCACCTCTAAAGGGAGAACTTGATTTCATTTCGAATTTATATTTAAAGTATTGGCTCTACATTCGATGAAGTTTACATGAACTCCATTTTCACATAATCTTTCAAGGCACTCTTAATGTGACAAATTATAGTTTATCTTGAAATAAATAGAAAGCTAGAACCCTTTGACTTGATTGCTAAATATTCTTATACTCGTAGCGTTAACTTGAGTTCTTGAATTTCTTTCTAAAAATCTAACCAATATATTCCTTTGAATGAAAAATTTTAGTGTATTACGAGTGAAAAGTACATTGTCGTGAGTTATATTTTTATGTAGTAAAAGTGTTACTTGAGGACAAGTAACAGTTAAGTTTGGGGGATTTTGACACGCCTAAAATATATACGCTTTTTGCTATATCATTTTACTTATTTTTGATGATATTACACTTTAAAGGAAGGTATTTTGTATGTTTTTTGGTTTTAGGTACAAGAAATTGTGATTGGAGCAAAAGGAAGCAAAAACGGTGCAATTTGGAGCAAAAACGAGCAAGAAATAAAATTCTGCCCTGACACCTTTCGATAATTCTTTTGATGCTTAATCTCTTTTACACTTCTTGCATATTTTTGAATGAGATTATACTTTAAAGAAAGGTTATTTTATGCTTATTTTGTAGGGCTATCTGTTACGAACGCAACGCAACTGAAATGTGGCGAAACGGAGCTAAAACGGAGCCAAACTGAGCGAAACGGTGGAGCCGCGCAGCAGCCTGCTCGCCGAAGGCGAGATCGATCTCGCCGACGGCGAGATTTTTCTGAGACCATCGAAAAATGGCCGAAAAGCTCGCCGACAGCGAGCTCGAACCCCGCCGACAGCGGCCCGGACGACCATGAACCGACTTTTGGCTGTTTTGGGCCAATATTCAACGTATTTGGACGCTTTTTCGAAGGGGTGCTTAAGGAAACTCTTCGGAATTCGTCCATGCTCTTTAAAAATGGCAAATTTATGTTAGAAATATGTAGATTAGAGAAGAGAAACAATAGAGGAAAGGAGAGAAAAACTTAGAGGAATATTTAGGATTCTTAGATTAAGAGTAGAAATGTAGATTTCTACCCTTTTGGAGAGATTGGAGAGGAGATTTTGAGAGAATTTGTAAGGGATTTCGCTAGCATTGCATGGATCACTGGGAGACTTTATGGGAGAGATCTTCGTCTTTCTTTCAAGGGGAAAAAGCTAAGTATTGTTCTTCATTATCTTATAATTTTGTAAACATTTATTTAGTGGATTTGCTTTTGTTAAATGAAGTTTCCTTTATGTTTTCTTAGTGCTTTGTGACGCATCTCTCTTACTCTTTCTTCTTCTTTGGAAATAGTGGCATAAGAAGATTATGTCATTGTTTTCCTTTTAATTTTCTTTTGCAATGAGTAGAATCATGTTTAGGATTTTGTGATGCATGGTAGAAGTAAATTTAATTACAAATGTGATGGTTTTTACTTGCACTCATTTACATTGCAATAAGGCCCATTGTAGTGTTAAAATTCGTTGTAATTGCATCGATCCGAAAGAGCGGTGTAATTCTCAACAAAGTGGAACCACATTCAAATTCCATGGATGGTGAAGTTCATGGGAATTGAATGCAAATAAATAGGGAAATATAATTATCGGGCGTAGAATTGGAGATTTTTGAGTGACGAAGCTAAAATCCTTAATTCGGTCCTATCGTTTGGGTGCTTGAAGTGTAGATGTTAGCCCTCGGGCGAGGGAACGTGGGAGCTCTGAAGTGGCAGCCGGTATCCTCCCAGCCTAGCCGCGGATTCAGTAACCAAGCATAGGATTAGTCAATGTTCTTTATGCCTGGACCAAAGGGTAAAGAATAGGATTGCTCCTATTTGGCACATACAATATTTAATGCATCTCAATCCTATACATTATATAGTTCATTACATAAGAATAGTAGTTTTTAATATCTCAAAATTCTCCAAACCAATTCATCCGAAGAGGGTTATCTTTAGAATTATTATTTGCATTTAGTTATAGTTTTTATCTTTACATTTAACACTTTCATTTAGGAGTAGTTGCTAGATAAAACACAATTTTAATCGACATTCCAAACTAAGGACTATTAGTAGTAGACTAGAATTTAACTAAAGACCTCTTACTTCACTTCCTCGTGGGATCGATACTGGGATTTTTAAAGAAAACTTTATATTACTTGAAACGATACGTATACTTGCGTAGTACCCACTAGTGTGTAAAATATTTTCTAATTTTTATATCATTTAAGATTTTGCACACTAGCCGCTATTTATAAATCGGGTCAAGTTTTTGGCCATCTTTTGGAAGTTAATTTACTGCGTAATTGCGGGTCGGGTCAGTGTAAACTTTGAACTGGACCCTATTTCAAAAACAGACATTACTGCAGCAAAATCTGTACCCTCCACGGTAGCAGGCTCATCATAAATTTGGACTCCCTTTCCCTTCCATTTGGCGGATGTCGGGGTAGGTGCAGAGATGACCGGTTGGGGTAGAGACAAAAGTCCTCCTATGAACAGTGGTACTTCTTTCAGCTGGGACCCTTTGCAGGGGAGGGAACTCTTGAGTTGATTTTAGGTTAAACTCAATTACGGGCTCCTCAGTTTCTGATACTTTGTCCATTAGTGTGAAGAGGGTGACGTCAGCGAACTTAATATCTGTATTGTCAAATCCTTGTCCAAAACGGATGATTCCATCGTAGGGCAGTTCATCCTTATAGACGGCGAAGTCCATTCCATTGGAGAAGGAGAAAATTAACTTTGGTGCAGTCATTTTCTGCAGGGTAAATTCCAAACGTCAGTCCCGAATAATGCTTCCTTTTGTCACAAAACTTAAGACGACAAGGAAAGAGTCTGAACACTTTTAGTTTATCTTAATGTAATTGCGATTTAAAAGAGTTCGCTTATTAAAAGGTTGCTTATTAGAGGATTTGTTTGTTGGAAACAAAATGATTAATGAAGGAAGGTTAAAGGAAAGGTAAAGGACCCGATTCAGAATTGGAAAGGAAGAGAAAGTCTCGTAAGACCTCTCAACCCGAAGGACCGCTCCTAAGCTAACACCTATTGGGGGTCCACCCCACCTCAGAAAGTGGCAAAAGGATTTTGGAACCTCTCTTTTTAGGGGTGTCTAAATAGTGGCTCCAAAATCCAAAAGGAGTTGACTATAACCGTTCAAGACAGAAATGAACGTGGTATGCCAACGGAAAGAATGGTAGTTTGGTCCAAAAGAGGTATGGACTCATTACCAATTTATGAAAGCAAAACCATATGATCAAAATGGAGAGAGGAACTAGTCCCCAGCGGAGTCGCCAGAAGTTGTCGGCATATTTTTAGGTTAAGTGTTTTTAAAGGGGGTTGCTTACAGAAATTATTGGCGAATTTTAGATTTTAAATTTAATTTAAATATATATAATTTGGAAAGTAGCATTTGATTTTGAAAATAATTTTAAGTTTGAAAATTTTAAGATATGAAATCAAACCGATCACACATCCCAAATAGTTTATATAAACGAGCACCGTATCACAAACCGCGTATCTATCCCGATAAATAGACACACTGCTTGATGATGGGGCTCGATTAAATAAACTAGAAGATTTGTGACATCTGTTTGGTCGCGACGAACCAATTTTATAAGCCAACAAGTTCCCCTGTTTAATATAAATGAATTAAGCGGGGTTTATATTACTCAGGTTCTTAAAGTTTCCTATAAGGGCGAGCCCCTATAGTTAATTACATCTTAAATGACAGGAATCATTTAAGAAAACTCTCGATAATGATCAGTGGTTTTACTCTCAAGAATTTCAAAGTTTAAGGTTTTCAAAGGATTGGAACTTGGAAATTTCAATAGGGAATAACTCAAATTTGGAACAGTTTATTTTAAGAGTCCAAAGGAAGAGAAATAGGGGATGTCACAGACCCGAAGTGAACTTCGGTGACTTCCCAGACTATCCTAATGTTTGGCTTTGATTTGGGAGTTTATTTAATGTTGTAATCCTGCCAATTTAAATTAATTAGGAATTATATTCGTATGACATGATCATACAAATAGCCTGGATGATGTGAGGGTTTGTGTCGTACCAAACGACTACCTTGGAGTCTTAAAACCGGTTAGGGCTTAATTTGCATAACATGATTATTCAAATGTCTAACGAAAAGTTGAGGATTTATGTTGGACTAGGCAAACTACCTCGAAATTTTATGGCTTGGTTATTTAATGCTAAAGAAGGGTTTAGCTGAAGTAGACACAAGTTTTGCTGACGACGATGACCGTGCTGCCCACTATGCTTGCTCTAAGCTCCTTGTTTTTGCAGAGGTTTAATTTTAGAAAGTGAAAATCATGAGATGAGAAAAGTGTTTTGGTTTAGAAAAGTCTTAAAGTCCAAATATTTTTAATGTTTTATTAGGGGAATCTTAAAGTTGATTATAACAACACTGGTTAAGATCCAATGGTTTCATCATTCCAGCCCCATTATTTTCATCGGATTCACTTAGTCCAAATGAATTTGTTAAACTCAACTGAACGAGTTCCACACTTTCATTTAGACCGTGGGAAATCCCGTTAGCAACACGTAGGATACATCATCCGAGGTATTTCCGATCATCCAACGAGACGTTTTAATTTAGTTGTAGTTGTAGTTTTGTGTTCTGTTTGTGATTAAATTTTGAGTTGTTTTATATTTTGAAATGTTGTGGCGGTGAATTTTATCTTGTTGTGATTTTTAATTTAGTTTCGATTTTCAGTTTTGTGACTATCCTAAAGGTTTCAGTTTTCATGCAGGGTGACATTCTTGTTTAACATGCAAGAAACGTAAAGTGCAGTACAGGTAAGTAAATTGCAAATAAAAGCGTACCTGGAGGGTCTTCCCGTCATTCCAAGCTACACTTAAAGCACATGTTAGAGCATTTATATATTTGCAAGAAAACACCTAAGTAAAGCTAAGGGAAGGTTTTGGTTGTTTACCAAAATCCTAAATCCTATAGCTAGTCAATTCCTATGACGTCTAGGTTCTTGTGTTTTGTTAAGGATGGTTTTCTTCATCAAAGAACAATTAAGTTCAATTGTTCTTCTAAAATATCTCATCGTATTGAGAAAGTGCTTAGGACGAGTCCTAAACATCTTTTCAATACTTCTGAGATTATTTTGAGTCCAAATGAATTTTATTGTACTGGTGAATTAATCATCCAAAGTTTAGATGAGTTATGTCTCTTGCTCAGTGAACTTGGACATTTGATTGTCCGATGAGTAAAGTGACATTTCACTTGATGCTTTACTTAAGAGTTATAATAATGAAAGCCTTTAGGGGAAAATCAGTTTGTTAAAGAATTTAACCGCTTTGATTAAAATTGAATTGATGATTTAGGATGATTTAATTTAGTTTCAAAATTCGAGTTGATTTTCTCTTAAGTGTTTTAAATTGTTCGATTTGAAAGAGGTGTTTATATTATTCAATTTAATTGAACTTTTAATGATTTAAATTTAATTTGACTTGATTGTAACACTTTAGGTCAATTTTAATTGGTTTGATTTTTTTTCATGTTTTTAATTATGAATTTTCTTAAGGTTGATTTTCTTTAATGTTTCAAATTTGTTTTAGTTTTGTTTTTTAAGTGATTTCAAATTAATTTTAAATGTTTAAAATTTAATTTAATTTGATTGTTAAATTACTTAATGTTTTAAGCTTTCAATTTAATTAAGGTTTATTTTCCTTTTAATTATTTAATTATTAATTTCAATTATCTTTTTTTTAGTTTGATTAAGATTTGAATATTATTAAAGTGATTCATTTAGGGATATTTTTAAATTAAAGAATTGATATCTTCTTAGATCATACCCCTAATCTTAATAATCCAAATTTTAACTTATTCTTCCAAAATTCAAATTGTTTAATTAATTAAAATTTAATTTAAATATTTTCAAGATGATTAATGGGTTTCTACCCCTTAATTCCCTAGGTTTCAATCATCTAATGAAAATTTTAAAATCAAATATTTTACCCTCCCCTTGATTAAACCTAAATATTAATTAGGGTTAAAATTCTTTAATTACCTTTATGTCCTTTTAAGCATGTTCATTTCATAACTCATCAAATTAATTATGTCACTTCACTCACATATCAATTAATACATTAGAGGAGAAAATGTGATTTTTCTGAATTTATTTAATTCATATATTTATTTTTATGAAAAATATGGGGTTTTCAATAAAAATTCAACAACATGATCAAGATGAGGTTTCTATCCTTAAGAAAATTATGGGATGTTCCTACTGACTAGAGGACCATTTGGACCAATTTTGGTGATTTTTTGAATTATATTTTATTTATTATAATTATTCTAATTTTTGGAGTGTTAATTAATTATAAAATAAAATTAAAGTTGAAAAATGGATTTTATATTTTTCATAAATCTCTCTAACTCAAGGAGTTCAGAGAAGCAAATTTTATATTTTTTTTTATTTTTCTTTGATTTATTAGAATTAATTTAGTGAAAATGTAGGGAAATTCATTTTTTAATATTAAAAATTGCCTTAAGCCTTTAAAATCCAATATCTTAACCTAGAGACTTAAGAAAAATATTTGGTTTGTTCCTAAGTGATTAGGAGGCAAAATATGGCATTTTTATGATTTTTAACATTTTTGTGATTTTTATTATTTTTTTAATTATTAAAATATTAAAAATAAGGTGAAAAATGAAAATTTTTGAAAAATTCAAATTTTAATTTTCTTAGACTCCTCTGATACCAGAGAAGTTCCAAAATCAATTTGGTGAATTTTTGAAATGTATTTTGGGTTTTATGAATTTTTAAATTTAGAAAATAGTCATGTTATTTAATTAATCCATTTAATGGGTTAAACCATTTCCAATTGACTCTAAATTTTTTTGTGAGACTCCTCTGACCCTAAAGATTAGTGAAGATTTGTTTTCAAGTGGTTTTGATGTGTGGATAATCCTAATTAATTAAAATTCAATTTTGGGTGTTTGGGCCAATTAGAAGTATTTTAAGGGAATTAAGCT
This sequence comes from Papilionanthe hookeriana x Papilionanthe teres, assembly GCA_022702705.1. Classification (NCBI taxonomy): domain Eukaryota; kingdom Viridiplantae; phylum Streptophyta; class Magnoliopsida; order Asparagales; family Orchidaceae; genus Papilionanthe; species Papilionanthe hookeriana x Papilionanthe teres. The sequence continues at coordinate 32,189,514 of CM040434.1, forward strand.
AAACCATAATTTTCCTAGGGTCCTCTAGTCCTAAGATATTTCCCCTAATTTTCCTAGAATTTTATAAGCAACATGCTAATTACTAGAATTAAAATGGCAAAATAGACACATAAATTTAGAAAATCAATATCTTGTTATAGAGATGGCCTCTGGCCTTGGAAAATTCAGGGAATGTTTCTAAGTACAGAGGCTACAAAAGCCCTATAGTCTCATGCCATGGTGAATTGTATAAATGCATGGAGAATTAAAATATTGAAGTTAGTGAATAATTAATTAAAAATAAAATATCTATCAAAATGACTTAATTCTTTTTCCACATTATTCTCCTCTGTTCACTGAGAAAGAGTGTATTTTTAATTTATTTTTGTGATTTTTCTACACAAAGATATGGATTTTTGAAGTTTTGGGTATTTAAATAAATAGAAAATACTCTATTTGTCTACTTAACCCAGCCAGCGCCACGTCAACCTCGGCAGCTCCGAAGCCCTAGGCGGCATGGTCCTATTCGACGCTGCCATCTGAGTCAATAGCCACGCGTCCCACGATCTCATTCCATCTCCTCGTCCGGCTCGATCTGGATCGTCCAATCGATACACGCGCGATTCGACGGTTCCTGGTCATCGTCTACGACTGGTGTGTGTCGAGATCTGTCCACACTAAAACCCTAATATCTCCCTTATTTCTTAACCAATTTACATGAAATTTGATCCTTTGTGTTCGTCTAAAAAAGAGCTACAAATCCATACGGCTAACATGCATTGAAATTAACTCAAATGAAATGGAGAATCACTGGAAGCTCTCGGGAGGGAGGAGTTCCATACCTTGGCTCTGAGAAGTGAAGCTTCAATCAGAGGGGCTTGGCACGTTTGTTGGAGCTAGAGGAGCCTAGGGATGAAGCTTATGGCCCTGGTGAATTGTCTAGACCAGACTTCCACCAAGCCGGATTTGATAGCTTGGCCGATAGAAGAAATGGCTGACCTGGAGAGGGGGCTTTTGCTGGGGAACTTCTTCTCTTTGTCTGGTGAAGGTGTAGGGTCAAACAATTTGAGGATTGGCTCACTGTGGTGAAGTGTCCTATTTTTTGGGTGGATTTTGAGCTGAGAAATTGAGCTCACAAATGGGCTTTTAGGTCTGGATTTCAGTGGGGATCAAGTGCTTTGTGTTTGGAGATGGGTCTGGAGTGATTTTGGTAGAGTTTTGATAAGGTTTTGTTTAGTACCCCTTTTGGCCGAGAGGTGGTGGGGTTTAAATAGACATGGCTGTAGGGCTTTCCAGGGGGTTTGAAGGCTTGATTCAGCTGCTCAGGGCAAGGGAAGAATAGCTGCAGTGACCATTGGCCATGGGTCAGCTCAGCCAATTCAATTTGAATTTTTGAATCAAATGGGTGCTCTCGGCCTGGTGTTTTCCGGCAGCTGTGGTGGCTGGCAGCCAGGCATGGGTCACCATCCGACTCGGTGGGGTCGAGGCTGGAAGTTGGTGAGTTCAATTGAGGCTTGACATTTGTAAAGGAGTTTGATTTAAGTGGAATGGGGGAGAGGTCATTTTGGGTTCAATTTGGTCAAGTCATGGTTTAGGCTAGGTGCACCTCCCTAAGGCTGGTTTGGGTTGAAGAGAAAATCACTTGCGTCAGCTAGGAAAGGGTGGTGAAGTCCCCATCCAAGGTGATGTGGCTAATCTTAGTTTAGAGTGTAGCATGGATGAGGTTAAAAATGCTTAATGAACGTTTAATAAAGAGCCCCCTCTTCTTGCCATTAATGGCTTGGCGAGGTGTCAAAGCTCTCATGGCTTCATATGGCTTGTGAATGGCTTCATTTGGCTTGCTTATGGCTTGGGAAAAGGTTGGCTTATTTTCATAGAAATGGGTTTTTGGCATTTTTGATGAATTTAGGAGAAATTGGCATGAGGCTTGATTTGGAATGATTTGATTATTGATTTAGGACTTAGGGATGATTTCAATTAAAAGGATGATGAGAGGAAACTTCATGTGGGCTTTGGAATAGGTCTTGGGCTTTTAGAAATCATTTTGGATGGGCTTTTAAAATGGTTTAAGGAAGTGGGCTTTTAGGTTTTGAAATAAATTAATGGATGAAAATTGGTGAGAAGAGATTTGATGCCATTTGGAGTTGAAATGGGTTCAATTTGGGCTTTTTAGTGATGGGGTCAAAATGGGCCAAATTGGGCTAACTTGGGTTAAGGTTGGGCCAATGTTGGGTTTTGATGTAAAATTAATGTTGAAAAATTTTTATGGGAGTGTGACAAAGAGTTTTCAATTTTTTTTGGGTCTTAATTTTGGGATTTGGGCTTGTTTGGGTTCATGATTGGTTTAGGCCAAATTGGGGATTTTTGGTTTGGGTTAGTTTTGGGTGAAGTTTGGTTTTAAATTTGGGGCAAATCATGTTAGTTTTTTGTTTGTGGGGATATTAGGAAGGTTTAGGAAAAGATTTGGGGTTAATTGGAGTTGAGTTGGGTTGGTTTGGGCCAAGTTTAAGTCATGGGCCAAAATTGGGCTTTAAGCTTTAGATTGAAATTGGATCCACATGTTGATGAAATTGGGTTTGGGTTTGGTCTAAATTGATATTGTGGATATGAAATTGAAGCTTAAGATTGAAGTAGATCAAAATTTAGGTCAATTGGAGTGGTTTGGTTGGACATTGGGTCCACTTAGGTTAAAAATAGGTCAAATTGGGGGTTTTGGTAAAAGTGGGCTAAATTGACAAAATTAGCTTATGGTGTAGTTAAACAAAATGAAAAATGGGAATATTTGGGATTTTTTGGAATTTTCTGGGAATTTTCTGAATTTGTTGGAATTTTTGGATTAAAAGAATATTTTGGGTATTTAGAGGGTATTGAGGGGGTATTTTTGGAAATTTTGGTATACTTGGCCATGGATGATCAATTTGAGTGGTGGGAAATGTTTACGATTGATTTTGAGGAATTTTGGGTAATTTAGACAATTTTGCAAATTTTGGGCAATTTCAAGGGCATTTGGTAGGTTTGGTGGGTTTAGGGTCCCAGGGGTCAAAAATTGAAATTTTGGAAAAATGAAGGTTGATTAAGTGTGAGTGAAATGAAACCATTTTAGTTGAGCCATGAAGCCATGTTAAGCTCACAAGAGCCATGAGAGGACTCATTTTAGACATTCACTATGTTGTTCCTAACCCTCTTAGCCAGGGTCTTAGGGGTTAAGGTCCATCCATATGAATTACCTATATGAGTCGGGAAGTCGAGTGGTTAAAGGTAGTTTTAGGGCTTGGAATGTGTGTGTGGGAGTGAGGTGTGTGAAAGTCAACCCTTACCAAACCAGGCCACCCAGGGTAATCCTAAGGCCAAAGAGTCCTATAGGAAACTCATCCTTTAAACCTCCACATTTGATTTTAACCCTCCAAGTGGCTTAGGGGTTTACAATCAAACTTGTGGGGTTTGAAGGGAGAGAAGAAGTGTTTGAATTTCTAAGTGATGGGTCCCATTTCTCGTCCTCTAAGATAGTCAAGGAGAAGCCCTATGGCTAGATCCTAAGTACTAAGGAGAGAGAAGAGAAAAGACCTCATCAAAATTGAGGTCAACAACGTCATACAAACAGAGTAAAGTAAAGATAACTTATCTCAAACTCTTCCCCAAGTAAATCTCGAGGAATTCCTTTGACTCCTCTTCTTTCTTCACAACAACACACAATTCTCTCTTTAGATAAGTAAGGAAGAAGAAATCTCTCACTTTCCCTCTGCTCTTACCCTCCTTAGAATAGAAAACACAAAACCTAGAATTCCTAAAATAAATGAAAAGACACTCTCTCTAAAATCTCTCTACACTCTAAACTTGGCTCCAAGGGAGTTTAAATTCTACTAAAACTGAATTCCCAAGAGTTTCCTCAAGAAAACCTCCAAAATCTGGCCAAATACAATGAATCTAGTTTGAAATCGGGATAGGGCGCGGTCCGACGCTGGAGAGGGCGCCGTTCGGTGCATTATTCCACCAATACGGTCGCAACTCTCTTAAAATAGCGCAGTCCGGCACTAGTGACAGCGCCATTCGGCGCTGGTTCAATAAAATGCACTTTTGTCCCTTTTTTGCTTCAAATTTACTCCTTTTCGCTTCATTTTGCTCCAAAGGCCTAAAATCATTGTACCTGCATGAAATCATGAAAAATACCTTTCTTTAAAGTGCAATATCATCAAAAACAGGTATGAAATGAATAGTAAAAAGCTGTCAAATTTTAAGTGGATCAGCCACCCAATTAGTTATAATTTTTAAAAAATTTGATAATCTTGGGATGATTATGATGTATCGACTGCCAACCAACGATAGAATAATTTAAGGACTAGTGATAGATCCTATCACCTTAACCTTAGAATCTTTGAATGTCTTAGGAAACACATGTTCATAACACATATTACAACATCTATAACCTAGGCTGGCGGAACCACACAAATTTTTCTTGGAATAACAACAATGAGCAATGGAGGAATGATCAGAGCAACCATGTAGATAGTTGGCGAACACAGAAGTCAATCACAGAAGCAACACTATCCACTAGTTATTTAAGGCTAATTCCCAAAGATAAAAGAAATCACTCATCGAGGAGTTAGTTATCTAAATGCGGAACCAATTACTGAGCCAAGTTGCAGTCATTAAAACATTGAAAAACAATTAGGATAGCTGGGAAAGCTGCAAATAATAAATCTCCAGATACACTCCAAAGTAATGGTGAGGTAAATCCTAAGAAAAAATGGGAGAGAGCAAGTCCAAGATGTTACTGAGAAGTAGGAAAGAGTTAGAAATGACTCCTAAGAGGGAAGGCTTAGTGGAGTAAGATCCTTTCCAAAAGGGTGAATCAGAAACTTAGGATAAGGAGGCAAAGAGACCTATCTCGACCATTCGGATTAACCTTGAAGAGAGATTGCCACCATTTTCCCCAAAGTGAAAAGACAAAATGTGAAGCAAGGTTTTATAAGTGTTCAAAAAACTAACCATAAACATACCCTTTGCTGAAGCACTAGACAGATGCCCAGCTATGCCATATTCATGAAGGATAGCTTGACATGAAAGAGAATATTAGGGAATTTTGAGACTGTCCCATTAATTAAGAAGTGTAGTTCTATCTTTCAAAGGAAGCTTTCATGAAAGAAGAAAGACCCAAGAAGCTTTACCATTCCTCGTGCAATAGGAAAATTTTTTTTTGGGAAGAGCTATGAGTGAGTTACGAGCCAGCATCAACCTGATGCCATTGTCCATTTTCAAATAACATGAGTTAGGAAATGTCCAGGAAACCAACTTAATCTTACAGTTAGCAGTCCGATCCTTAGCCTTCCCTATAGAAATCATTGAGGATGTTCCTGTGAACGTGGACGAATTCATATTTCCTACTGATTTTTTAGTGTTGAATATGGAAGAAGATAAAAAAATATATTGATAGTGGGAAGAATATTTGTAGCCAGTGGAAGGGTAATGATTTAAATTCAAGAAGGAGAATTGGCTATGAGAATGAACAATAAAGAAGCCAACTTTGTCATTTCAAACTCAAAGTGGTTTTCTAGTGACTTGAGCAAATATCAATGCCATAGGATTGACATAGTGGACCAGGTAATGACCAGATAATTTGTGGGAAATCTAGAAGAATGCCTAATAGAGCTAACAAAAATTGAGGATGAAGATGAGACACACATGGAAGAATCTACTCTACTACTTGAGAGGAATCCTAGACCTTATAGGGAAAGATTTGAACTTTTGGATACTGCCACCAATGCCAAACCGCTTGTACCATCCACAGAAGTAGCTCTTGAGCTGGAACTAAAAGCATTGCTTAGCCACCTCAAATATGTCTATTTAGTGGAATCCTTAACCTCACATATGATCATTTCAGCAGATCTGAGTGAGGAGCAAGAGGGAAAATGATTAAAGATACCTATGACATTTAAGAAAGCATTTGTTTGGACCATAACTGACATACAAGGTTTCAACCCCTCCCTTTACTTGCATCGAATCTTGATGGAAGAGGGATATGGACCTAAGGTTGACCCTTAAAGGTGATTATACGTTGTAATGAAAGAGGTGGTGGAGAAGGAAATTTTGAAATGGCTCTATGCATGCATTTCCTACACCATCTCAGATAGTGTTTGAGTCAATCTCATTCACTATGCACCCAAAAAAAGGGGGAGTGATAGCTATAGAAAATGAGAGGAATGAGCTGATACGCACTAGGATTGTCAATGGATGGAGGATATGCATTAACAATCACAAGCTAAATTTGGTAACTAGAAAGGATCATTTTCTCTTGCCATTTCTCGATCAGATGCTTGATAAGCTATCATGGCACCCTTTCTACAACTTTTTGGATGGCTATTCCGGAAAACACCAGATTCCAATTGCCCTAGAGGATGAAGAAAAGACTTTTTACTAGCCCCTGCAAGACATCTACATTTATAAAGATGCCCTTTAGACAATGTAATGTGCTAAACACTTTCCAGCGATGCATGATGTCTATCTTTCAGATTTGAATGATACCGAGATTAAAATCTTTATGGATGACTTTTCAGTGTTTGGTAATTCCTTCGACTCATGTTTAATACATCTTGCAAAATTCATACTGAGGTGTGAAGAAATTAATTAAATGTTGAACTGGGAGAAATGTAAATTTTGGTAATTGGAGGAACTGTTTTGGGGCAAAATATTTTTGAAAAAGGAATGAAGGTGGACCCAGCTAAAATTCAGGGGATAAAAAAACTTTCCAATCATGTCGGTGAGAGGGATTATGAGTTTTCTTGGACATGTAGGATTTATCAAAGATTTAATAAAAAATTTTTCAAGATCACCAATCCCTTATGTTACCTGCTAGAAAAGGATGTGCTTTTTAAGTTTGATGAGACTTGCCTAATTGAGACACTAAGATCAAAATTAGTCACTACAATAGTATTTGTGTTAGCTGGTTGGACTTTTCTTTTTGATTTAATATGCGATGTGAGTAATTATGTCGTAGGAGCGGTACTGGGCCAAAGGAGAGACAAGGTATTCCATGCCTTATGCCAGTAGAACCCTTAATGATGCCCAAGTGAACTACACCAACACAGAAAAGGGCTTATTGACCATAGTATTTGCTTTAAATGAGTTTAGGTCCTAACTGATTGGCATGCGAGTCTAGGTGTTCACTGATCATGCTATTATTAGATATCTTGTAGCTAAGAAGGATGTCAAACTAAGATTGATCTGATGATTTCTTCCACTACAATAATTTTATATGGAGGTTGTTGATTGAAAAGGTATAGAACAATAGGCAGTGGATCGCTTTTCCAAGCTCGAGTAGAGGGATTCTCAGGAATGCCTCGTTGGCGTAAATGATAACTTTCCTGATGAGAAACTCCTTGCCATTTATGAGGCCTACACCTTGTGGTATGCTAACATAGCAAACTTCATTGTTAGCAGGACTATTTCTTATGGTCTGACCCACCAGAGAAAAAAGTTCCTTACATAAGCAAGATTCTACTATTGGGATGAACCCTACATCTTTTGAGATGTAAGGATCTAATTCTTAGGAGATGTGTACCATCAGAAAAGGTCGAAAAAATTATTAAGTATTTTCACAATTCAGAGTAGGGAGGGCATTTTGGATGTTTTAGAACTTTCATTAGGATTTTACAGTCTATATTTTATTGGCCTTCCCTTTTTAGGAATGTTAATGAATATTCCAAATCTTGTGATAGGTGTCAACGGGTTGACAAAATTTCATGGAGAGATTAGATGCCCTTGAATGTAAATTTGGAAGTGAAAATCTTTGATGTGTGGGGGATTGACTTTAATGGACCATCTAAACCATCTCTAGGATATATTTACATCTTGGTAGCAGTAGATTATGTTTTCAAGTGGATTGAAGTTGTTGCATGGCCAAATTGTGAAAGTCAAGTGTATTCTAAAAATTTTGAAGTATTTTAGTCAATTTGGAATACGTAGGGTGATCATTAATGATGAAGGTAGTTAAATTTGTAACAGAAAGATGGAGACATTGGTAGTCAGGTTTGTAAATAACTGATATAGTTTATGTTTCCTACCACCCTCCGCTAATGGGCTAACTGAGGTATCCAATAGGGAAATCAAGAGGACCTTAAAGAAGATTGTTAACTCCAGTCGAAAGGATTGGTCACTTAGATTGGGTGAAGCACTATGGGCCTACCAAACTGCTTTTATAATGCCCATAAAATTATCAGCTTACATATTAATTTTTGATAAATCTTGTCACTTAGATTGGGTGGAGCATAAGACATATTGAGAAATTAATGAATTGAATTTAATTTGAAAGATGTGGTAGAGAGAAGATTGTTGTAGTTGAATGAATTGAAAAAAACAAGAAGATTATGTGAATGCCAAAATCTATAAAGAGAAATTGAGAAATTAGCATAATCAATAGTTGATTAGGAAGAAAATTCAGCTAAGACAAGAGGTTCTATCGTACAATTTAAAATTATTTCCCAGAAAATTAAAATCCAGGTTGTCAAGACTGTTCACTGTGATAAATGTATACTATTGAGAGTTGTCAACTTTCAAGGTTAGAAGAGTAATCATATTTTTAAAGTAAATGAACAAAGATTGAAGTTGTTCCGGGAGAGAGGAGAAATGTCCAAAAAAAGCCCTGATGCTTGATACACAAAAAAGTGCAATTTTATGTATACATTTTATGCTTAAATTTGGTGTTATTGCACATTAAATAAAGGTATTTTCATCTTTTATTGCATGTATATTGATTTTAGGAATTTGGAGAAAAAAGGAGCAAATAAGAGCAAAAATGCAAATTTTCAGCATATTGAAGCCAGAACTGGTGCTAGTTTAAAGAGGAGAGTTGCCAGAATGGCGCCATAATCCAGAGAAGAGCACTGAAATCTAGTAAATTGGTGCCAGAGGATCTAGAATAGGTGTCAGAGGCGCTAGAGACAAATTTGGACAAATTTATGATGGTTTTTTACTATTTTTGAGATGTTCTAGAAGTCTCCAAGTAATTCAAACGCCCCATGGAGTGGTTCAATGTACCTAGACACTTGGGGAAGGCTCTTGAATGAAAATATATGTCTTTTGGATGAAGGGATTTTCCTCTTGGTATGAAGAGGTGTGTCTCTTGGGAATAAGGAGGGAGTTTTGTCTTTCTTTAGAAGAGGGGCTGGCGCAACTCTTAAAGAGACTAGAGTGTCTAGTGTGGAGAGTGTGTATCTTGGTGGTGGCGAGTCTTGTGTGTTGTGTGGAGTTTAGGGTTAGGTTTTATATGGAGAGAATTTTCTTTTAGAGTTGTAAGTGGAGAGGGAAGGTGAGAGATTTCTTCTTCATTACACTTTTAAGAGATAATTAAGTGTGATTATAAAGAGAGAAGTGCTTCAAAAGAACTTTAAAGGATTTGCTTGAGGAGTGTGAGATAAGTTGAATTATTTTCTTTGTTGTTTTGTGAACCTGTTTTTATATATATAATCCATTTTTTGTTATATCTTCCTTATGAATTCTGAGTAGTCTTCTTTGTCCTTCTCCCTACAATGAGATATGGTTTTATGAAGACTTAATATTATTGTGCAAGATTTTAAATGCCAATAAATTGAGATGATTCAAACTTTGATCTTCATTTACTTTTCGATCTGACCAATTGAAATGTTAAAATTTGTTGAGAAACATAAGATCCGAAAGGGCTATGCTTTCTACAACAAGGTGAGAGTCACATTCAATTTCATGGATGAGAATGTAGTCCATGAGGTTGAGAGAAAATAAATAAGAAAATAAATAAGGAAATGAGAAATGTAGTCCATGGGCATAGAATTAGAGATTTTAGGGTGACGGACTAAAATCTCCAATTTGGTCCAGTTGTTTGGAAACTAAAACGAGATGTTAGCCCTCTAGCGAGGGGGAAGTGGGAGCTGTAGAGGGAGAGCCATTATCCTCCCATCCTATCCACTGATTTAGGGACCAGACTCTAGATTAGCCAATGTTCATTATGCACTCGACAGAGGGCAAAGAATATGATTGCTCCTATTTGACACAATACAATTTTATATAATTTTAAATAAGTTTAATTACTTCACTAACCATAAAATCATTGTAAAGGGGAATGATGCTTTCTTCAATTTGAACTTTTCATCACAAAAATTTGTTTAATCTCAATAAATTTAACTTTGAAGTTTAGAAAATAGCTTATTTAACTTAGTTCTTTTGGTTACATTTCGTTAGCATACAGTAAACTTACTTTCGACTTGCTTTTCTTACTTAAGTATTTATAGTTCGAATAATGTGTTTTACGTTATAATCATAAGAATTTCCTCCTCCCTGTAGGATCGATACTTAGGACTCAATCAGAGCCCTTTATTACCTGGGCGATACATGCACTTGCGTTAAACCTATAGTGTGTGAACTATTATCTATATTTTATTACATTTCGATTTTACATACTAGCTATTAAATATAAATTGGGTCAAGTTTTGGCCATTTTATGGAAGCTAAATTACTGTGTAATTGCGGGTCGGGTCATGTTTTTGGCGCCGTCTCAGGGAATAAATTGACATGAAACATGCAGAAAAACAACACTCACTAGAGGCGCATCAAGTTTTTGGCGCTGTTGCCAGGGAAGTAAAGGTAAATTACTATAATTTAGAAGATTTTATTTGAACTGAAAAACTTATATTAAGAAAAATTGTAGTATAATAAATATTTTTATATTTTAGTGTGTTGCTTATCATAATTGCTTATTGTGTTTGTGTATGCGTAGTTTAAGATTTGAAAGCTTAGTACCTTACGATTCAGTTAGAATGAACCATTAAAAAAAATTCGAAAACAACAAAAAAAATTGAAAATTCTGAACATAATGACTAACAACTTAAATAATCAAGTAATTGAAAGTGAACATCATCAGATACCTTTAAGAGATTAGGCCAATCCTAAAGTAGATGAAATTTGCTCGAGTATACAAAATACTATTGTAGCTGCTAATTCATTTAAGCTTAAACCTATTATTATACAAATAGTACAAAATAAATAGTTTGGGAGAACACCGGCTGAAGATCCTAACTTACATCTTGCTAGTTTTCTAGAATTGTGTGCTACATTTAAATATGATGGAGTGTCGAATGATGCCGTCAGACTTAGACTTTTTCCTTTTTCATTAAGGGATAAAGCTAGGATGTGATAAACTCTTTAGCACCTGGATCTATTAGAACTTGGGGAGAATTATCATAAAAATTTTTATCAATATATTTCTCACCATTAAAAACTGCTTAGCTAAGAAATGATATCACATTTTTTCGTTAGTTTAAAGGAGAATCAATATATGAAGCTTAGGAACGATTTAAAGATCTCCTTAGGAAGTGTCCACACCATGCATTACCAGATTGGTTAATCATTCAAACTTTTTAAAATAGATTAGTTGGATCTCTTAGATTTATAATTGACTCTACTGCTGGTGTATAATTAATGTCAAAATCATTCGATGAAGCATATTCTTTAATTGAAGAGACGGCTACTAATAATTTTCAATGGTCGTCTGAAAGGGTGACTCTAAACAGAGTAGCCAGTGTTCATGACTTTGATGCACTATCTATTTTTGCTTCTTAAATTACTGCAATTTCAAAGAAGATAGATCAATATGGAATGAATTATTCTCAGACACCTCCCGTGTTTGAAGAAAATTCATTAGGACAAATGATAGATCCTCAATCATCATATGAAACTTTAAATGGAATAAATAACCTAACTAATAATTCCTAGTCAAATTATTATAATCCTGGTTGGAAAAATCACCCTAATTTAAGTTAGTATAATAATAACTCTAATGTTGTAAATTCGCAATGGGGAACAATCCTATGAATTCATTGGAAAATTCAAACAATCAGGGAAACACTAACTATAAACTTTATTATCCTCCAGGTTTTAATAAAAATTCAAAAATTAAGGAGAAGAAAATGTTAATGAAAGAATTAATATTGCAAATGAGAAATCAATTACAAAGTCAAGGAACACAATTACAAAGTCAAAGAGCTACAATTAGAAACATGGAATATCAGTTGAGATATATTGCTACTACACTTAGCAAAAGACCTCCTGGAACTTTGCCTAGTAATGTTAAAGTTAATCCTAAAGATTAGAATAAAGAGAAATTTAAGGCTATTCAACTGACAAGTGGAAGAGAATTAGAAACAAAAGTTCAAAAAGAGATTGACATTGAAAAACAAGGGGTGGAAAATAAAAAGTCTAGTTAAGATTTTCATTTTGATTCAGAATATCCTATCAAACTAATGGAAATTACTGTAGAAAGACTACCACCTCAATTTCCTCAAAGATTGAAACAACATAACAGAGATAACCAATTTACAAATATCTTAGAAATATTGAGAAAATTAACTATAAATATTCCATTTGTTGAAACCTTTGGAATAAATGTCAAGCTATGTGAAGTTTATGAAGGATATATTTAATAAAAAATGGAATTTTACAAATAATGAGATTGTTGCACTTAGTGAAGAGTGTAGCACAATAATTTAGAAAAATCTTTCTGAAAGGCTTAAAGATCCTGGAAGTTTTACTATTTCTTGTGCTAATGGTGAAAGATTTTTTTAAAAAGAATTTATGTGATTTGGGAGCCAGTATTAATCTTATGCTTCTATCGATTTTTATTAGGTTGGTTTTAGGAGAAATGTCCCCTACTACTGTAACTTTTCAGTTAGTTGATCGTTAGATTACCTACCTTAAAGGAGTTATGGAAGATGTATTAGTAAAAGTTGATAAAGTTATCTTTCCTTTGGATTTTATTATGTTAGATATGAAGGAAGATAAAGAAATTTTAATCATTTTATGGAGACCATTTCTTGCCACTGAAAGAGCTTTGATAAATGTACAAAAAGGAGAGTTAACAATGAGAGTCAGTGATCAAGAAGTTACATTTAATATATCAAAAATCAATGAGATGCACAACAAAAGGAAGAGATGATGAATTCAGAATGGAAGTTAATGATTACTTAAACAATGAATATTTTACAGATACATTTAAAAAGAAAACTTAAGAAGAACATTTCGAGCATGAAGATAAGGATATAATTCAAGATAAATCTTAAGAAGTGAGTAATGAAGAATTGGATTATGTTTAGGAACAATTTGAACTGTTAGATACTACAAATAATAATAGGAATCTTATTCCTTCAATAGTGAAACCTCCTAACTTGAAATGAAAATACTTCCTACCACTACGAAAGATCACTTTCCTTTACTTTTTTGTACCAAATGTTGGATAAGCTAGCTCAGCACAAATATTTCTGCTTTTTGGATGGATAAACCAGCTATCATCAAATTCTTATTACTCCTGAGGATCAAGAGAATAAAACATTTACTAGTCCTTATGTTACTTTGCTCCTTTGTTTTATATAATGCACCTACAACATTTCAAAGATGTATGATGTCAATTTTTAGTGATTTAGTTGAAAGAGGAATATAAGTTTTAATGTATGTTTTTTTTGTGTTTGGAACTTAATTTGAATCATTTTTAAATCATTTAGAGAAAGTTCTAGAATGATGTGAAAAGACGAATTTAGTATTGATTGAGAAAAATGCTAATTTATGGTTGCAAGAGGAATTGTGCTTGAGCGTAAAGTTTCTGAAAAGGGCATGAAAGTAGATCTGACAAAAATTCAAGTTATCACTAAATTGCCAACTACTATGAGAGGGGTTAAAAGTTTTTTAGGACATGCTAGTTTTTTACAGGTGGTATATAAAATATTTTTTAAAAATTACTAAGTCTTTATGCCAACTTTTGGAAAGAGATGCAAAATTTGATTTTAATCAAGGGTGCCTTAATGCTTTTAAATTATTAAAGGTAAAATTAATCAATGTACCTATAATTATTTTTTTTTTATTGGGAGAAACCATTCGAGCTAATGTGATGCAAGTGATTATGAAATTGGAGCTGTTTTAGGGCAGAGATATGACATAATTTTTAAAGTTATATATTATGCTAGTAAAACTTTAAATGATGCTCAAATTAATTATATCACTACTGAAAAAGAGTTATTAGCATTTGTTTATGCTTTTAATAATTTTAGGTCATATCTGATTGGAGCTAATTTTGTTGTGCATATAATGCAATAAAATATTTGATGCAAAAGAAGGACGTGAAACCAAGATTAACTAGATGGATATTCTGATGCAAAATTTTGATTTTGTGGTAATAGATAGGAAGGGAATGGATAATCAAATAGCTGATAATTTATCTAGGCTGGAATAAGAGGAAACATTTGATCTTGAAAAAGGAATTAATGAAACTTTCCCTGATGAACAACTATATACTATTAAATAATGGGAAATACTATGGGATGCGATATTGTGAACTACATCGTTAGTGGTGTTTTACCATATGGATTGACAGAGAAACAAGAGAGAAATTTATTTATGATGCAAAATTTTACTTTTGGGATGACCCATATTTATACAAACAATGTAAAGATTTAATTACTCACAGATATGTGCCTTATGAAGAAATTAAAGAAATCATTCAAAAATGTCACAATTATGAAGTTGGGGTCATTTTTGAATTGATAGAACTGCTCATAAAATTTTACAATCTGGAATTTATTTGCCTACTCTATTTAAAGATGTTATATATATATATATATATATATATATATATATATATATATATATATATATATATATATATATATATATATATATAATCGATGTCAGTGAGTAGGTAATTTTTCAAAAAGAAATGAAATGCCCCTGAATTTTACTTTGGAAGTTGAAATTTTTGATGTTTGGGGATTGGATTTTATGGGACCATTTATACCTTCATTTGGAAATTTATATATATTAATTGCAGTAAACTATATATCAAAGTGGATTGAAGAAATAGCTTTAACTTGATGTGATGCTTGGAGTGTTTCAAAATTTTTAATCAAAAATATTTTTACAAGATATGAATTGTCGGGAGTAATCATTACCTGATGTAGGATCTCATTTTAGGAATAAAAGAATTGAAAAATTAGTTGAAAATTATGATATTATACATAGGATCTCAACTACTTATCATCCCTAGACTAGTGGTCTAGCAGAAGTATCTAATCGTGAAATTAAAAGAATTTTGGAAAAAACTGTAAATCCTAAAAAAATAGACTAGTCTACAAGATTAGATACTGCACTATGGGCTTACAGGACAACTTATAAAACACTTATAGAAATGTTCCCATATAGGCTAATTTTGGGAAGACTTGCCCCTTACCATTAGAATTGGAGCATAAAGCTTATTGGGCTATTAAGGAGTTTAATTTTAATTTAAAAGATGCTGATGAGAAAAGAATGTTGTAATGGAATGAGCTTGAAGAAATTAAGAATGAATCTTATGATAATGCTAGGATATATAGAGAGAAAACGAAATAATAGCATAATCGAAAGATAATAAAAAAGAATTTGAGCATGGACATGAAGTTTTACTATATAATACAAGATTGAAATTATTCCCTGGAAAACTTAAGTCTAGGTGGTCAGAGTCATTCACTATTGTAAAAGTTTAACCCTATGGATTTGTTAATATTGATAATCCAAAAATTGGAAAGATATTTAAAGTAAATGGGCACAGACTGAAACCATATATTGATTGTCAATGGCCAAATTTTAAAGAGTTTTTAATGTTGGGTCACCCAGAGTAATGTCTGGGAATGTCGGGCAGATATGGGAGGCAACCCATAGTTATGTTTGTTAAAGATGTGAATATGTTTTTATAACTAATATTATATATATCTATATTTAAGCTCTCTTTATGAATTTTGTGTAATTTGTAGATTTAGATATTAAGAAAATACATTTAATCATCTTTAGTTAATGAATTATATGGAAGATTTGAGAGTTATTTGGACCATAAGCAAAACGGTGCAGAATTCTATTCTGGCGCAGAGGCTCCAGACTACAGAGAGTCAGTGCCAGGGGTGCCACAGTTACCAAGACGGTTTAGGAGATTCTAAAGGTAGTTTTTGACAATTTTGGATGGATTTTCTTCCTTGTAACTCCCAAAATCTATATTTTGAAGTTATTTAAGTCAGTAAAACGAAAAATAACTCACCATTTTCAAATCATATGGATTCCAACTCTATAGGAACTTCTGGATATGAAATTTTCAATAGAAGAAAGTTCATCATTTTCGATGCACAAAAAATATATGATAAGATTCTCGTGAAGAAGAGGTTGATTCAAGAAAGAGGTTTTGTGAATCGAAGATTCAACACACCAAGTACTCAAGTGATGGAGATTATTATGTAGAGACACTGGGAAGTGTTATGCTATACCACTGTTGCAGTAGTCATTCCTATGGTAAAAGAGTTCTATGCTAATCTTCATGGGATTAAACGGGGAGTCATCTATGTTCAAGGCAGGTCAGCACCATTAACTCCTTCAATAAAAAATGATTTTTTTATGATTGAAAGCATCCCAATTTGCCATTATGTCAATTATGTCTCTAAAAAAGATAAAATGAGTGAAGTTTATCAATTCCTAACTGATGAAGATACAGATTGAGAGACAAGAGATAATGAACATTTAAGTTTTTCTTCTTCATTATTAAATCCTGCATCGAAGACAGGGAATTTCTTTATTTCAATAAAAATTTTTCATGCCATCAAAATCAGTAATTTTTCATGCCATGAAAATCCTGTATTCAAACTGGAAAGCCTATTGATGTGGGTGCTTTAGTTATAAAGTGTGTTCTGGGTTTGATTATAAACAGATTAACTTATGGGGTTGGGACATCCATCTACCATATTTCTACTATATAGCAGTCACAAGTACCTTATGAAAGTCGGGAAAATTGCTTCTCTCTTGGAAGCCCATGGACCAGAGATTTGTTGTATCTGCATAGGAAATGGAGAGGAAAATAATATGAACGTTCTTTTGGATCAATCGTCTCAAAATTTATCTCTTATTCAGCCCCGTTTTCCTGATTGTTCACATGTTATTCTAAAAAAGGATTAAGAAGTTAGATAAAGAGGTACAAAATGTTATAAATTCAATTGGAAATATTTTTGATATTTTTGATCATTTAGATTGGAGGCTGAAGGAATAATTTGAACATACTGGACGCATAGAAGAATGTATGATGTGTATGTTTAAGAATAATACTTGGGTTGAAAAAGATGCAACAGAAAAATTTCCTCACCATCCTTTTTATAACTTATACGTTCACTACCAATCAATGAGAAACATTCAAGATGATGAGAGTGATGAAGATGTGTAGACCCTCTAAATACGGAATTCGTAATTATAAGAGCATCTATGTGTTATGTGTTTCTGTTGGATTTCCTTTATTTTAATTGTCAAACATTATATGTGTTTAATGTTAAGTGTTTGACAGTGTCAGGTCATTATGGTGTAATTTTAATGCTGAATTTGATGTTGTGGTTTGAAAAGTGTTTTTTTGTAAACGAGTGGATTATATATATAAATGTGATGTTTTGTGTTGTTTGTGAAAAATATGTTGTTAGAGGATTGTTTAATTATGAATATTAAAGCAATTTAGGCTAATTAGAGATTGGTGTGGTTTGGTATATAGTAGATTTCACAAAAAAAAAATTGAAATATGAAATTTTTGTTGTCGGCGCTAATGGCACCAGATTTGGCGCCAGAGGTGCCAGTTTCTTGAAAACACACAGATCACCTTAAAACCATGAAAATCAGCCTTAAAATCCCATTTTTATTGCTTAGTTCGTCTCCTACCTCTAGATTAAGGGCGAAACTCAACTTAGGGCTTGCTAATACTTGGATTTAAGGGGATTTCAAGGGTAGAAAACTTTGGATTTCATCTTCTCTTGGTAAGAGCTTCACTTTAGCCTATAAATTTTTTATTTTTTCACCATGGACTTTTCGTACATTTTGGAAATCTAAAAATTTTATGGTTTTTGAAGAAATTTAAAGAGAATCCATGGTGAGAAGTTTCTTACCAAGTAAATTAATTTTTGGAGTTTGATTTGTGATATTATGCATTTATTTGGATTTTATGTAATTTGTTTTAGAACTTACCTTAGCTCCAAGATTGAAAAGAGGAAAGACTTTGAGCGGTTTTGATTTGAGATGATTTGTTAACTTGAAAGCTCAATATAATCACAATACATAGATTATTACAAAGAAAACAATTCAGAAGAGTGCGTTTTCAAACCCGGGAGGTTCTATTGAAAGGCTAATCACAGCTCAGAACTGAGAGACTTTCTACTACTTCACTGTAGTAGCAATTGTTCCTGCCATTCATGAATTTTATGCAAATCTCTGGGAGACATCATATGAGCACACATATGTTAGAGGTAAGAATGTTGAATTTACTAGAGAAAGGATTAATGCACTATACCGATTGTGGAACGAGTTCAATTGTGAGTATTCTGCATTTGTGGTTTCTGATTCGTGTTATTGCCTACCTTACTGATGAAAGGGGAGTTTGGAAAATCAAGAGTAATCACACGATAAATTTTTTCAATTCCTATTAAATGTACAATCTAAAGCGTGGCATTATTTTATTTCGCAAAATTACTTCCATCGAATCACGTTAGTGAAGTAACTAAAGAGAGTAGTATTAAATTTTTGCATACAAGAAATGAAGGCTATTGATATTGGTGCTTGGTGCGGCTTTTTTAATTTATCAAAATATATGAACTCGGATTTATATATATATATATATATTGATTTAATTTTCTATTAAGTCACACAATTAAACACAAGCATACGTATCGCTCAAGTAATATAGACCTCTAGTAGAGTCCTGGATATCGATCCCACAGGGAGGAAACTAATTTTATAGTGTAGCACAGAAATCACTTCTCAAATCGCAGAACAATTGCAAGTAATTTCAATTTTTAAAATAGGAACAAACAGTTGTAGTTACTACTTCTATCAAAGTACGTTCTAACCTTCTAGCAAGTTAAACTAACAGAAGACTGAAGTATAACAAAGTTCAGTTGTAAGAAATAATCTTCCTCCTCTCCAATTAAAATATGATGATTTTTTTGACATAGATCAGTTATGCAAATGTATTGTGACAAATAGGAGCATTCCTATTCTTTACCCTTGTCCAAGGGCATAAAGAACATTTGCTAATCCTAAGTTTAGTCCCCAAATCCGTGGTTAGGCTGAAAGGATACTGGCTCTCACTCTAGAGCTCCCTCTTCCATTCGGTGCTAGTTCAATAAAATGCACTTTGATGGGCGTAGAATTGGAAATTTCAGAGTGATAGGCTGAAATCCTCAATTTGGTCCTAATGTTTGGAAACTGAAGCTAGAGTTAGCCTTCAGGCGAAGGGAAGTGGGAGCTCTGGAGTGAGAGCCAGTATCCTCCCAGCCTAACCATGGATTTGGGTACTAAACTTAGGATTAGCCAATATTCTTTATACGTTGAAATATGGGTAAAGAATATTGATGCTCCTATTTGGCACAATATATTTGCATCACTGATCTGTGTCACAATAATCATCACATTATGATTGGAAAGGAGGAAGACTCTTTCTTGTAACTAAACTTTGTTATAAATTTAGTCTTGTGTTAGTTTAACTTGCTAGAGTTTAGAACGTACTTTGGTAGAAATAGTAATTAAAACTGTTTGTCTTCATTTTAAGAATTAAACTTACTGTAATTGTGCTGTGATTCGATAAGTGATTTCTGTGCTACGCCATAAAATTAAAGCCTCCCTGTGGGGTCGATATCCAGGACTCCACTAGAGCCCTGAATTACTTGAGTGATACGTATACTTGCGTTTAATTGTGCGATTCATTATAAAAATAAATAAATATATATATATATATATCTAAATATGAGTTCCTAAATTTTGGCAAATTAAAAAAGTCACACCATGTGACTTTATATGCATAGGATTAGATCCATAAGTTTAGTGCCTTACGATTCAGAATTAGAGCGTAATGTTAGAAAAATTTGAAACAAACAAAAAATATGAAAATCCTCACAAAATGGCAAACAATCAAAATATACTACGACCTTGAAGAGATTATGAAAACCCAACAACAGATGAAATTCACTTAACTATCCAACATCCTGATATTGCTGCTAATTCAATTGAGCTTAAACCTACTATTATCAAAATGGTACAAAACAATCAATTTGGAGGAACAGCGAATGAATATCTTAATTCACATCTTGATAGTTTTTTGGAATTCTGTGCTACTTTTAAATACGATGAAGTGTCGAATGATGCTGTCAGACTTAGACTTTTTCCTTTTTCATTAAGGGATAAAGCTAAGGTGTGGTAAAATTCGTTAGCACCTGGATCTATCAGAACCTGGGGAGAACTTTTAGAAAAATTTCTATCAAAATATTTCCCTCAATAAAAAACTACAAGGCTAAGAAATGATATTATATCTTTTGGTCAGTTTGAATGGGAAGCAATATGTGAAGCTTGGGAAAGGTTTAAAGATCTTCTTAGGAAGTGCCCACATCATGCTTTATAAGATTGGTTAATAATTCAAACACTTTATGATGGATTGGTGGGATCTCTGAGACCAATTATAGATGCTGCTGCTGGTGGATCATTAATGTCAAAACCTTTTGATGAAGCACATTCGTTAATAGAATAGATGGTTACTAACAATTTTTAATGGCCCTCTGAACGGGTAAATCCTAAGAGGGTAGCTAGTATTCATGATTCTGATGTTATAACTATGATAATCTCTCAAATTACTGCCCTTTCAAAGAATATTGATCAATACGGAATGAATTATTCTCAAACAACCCAAGTGTTAGAAGAAATTTCATTAGGACAGATAATAGAATCTCAAACACCTTATGAGACCTTAAATGCTATAAATAATAGACCCAACAATCCTTATTTGAATTATTATATTTATGGTTGGAAGAATCATCCGAATTCTAACTGGAATAATAACAATGTTGTTAACCCACAATGGAGAAACAATTCTATGAACCCAGTAGGAAATTTGAAAAACCAAGGAAACACAAACTTTAGACCTTCTTATCCTTCAGGTTTTAATAGTAACCCATAATTTAAGGAAAAGAAGTTGTTTACTGAAGAATTAATTTTAAATATGGGTAATCAATTACAAACTCAAGATGTTGTGATTAAGAACATTGAAAATCAATTAGGACATATTTTCACTGTGCTTAATAATAGACCTTCAGGAACTCTTCCCGGTAATGTTGAGATCAATCCAAAAGATCAAACTAAAGAGCAAATTAAGCTATTCAATTAAGGAGTGGAAAATAATTAGAAACGAGAGTGCAAAAAGAAGTTGAAACTGAGAAAGAGAAGGTGGAAATTGAAAAAGGAACTAATAGAATATATCCAGACTTATAATATCTGCTTGAACCAATAAAAATTACTGTAGAAAAACCACCACCACCTTTTCCTCAAAGATTAAAAAAATAAAAAAGGGATAATTGATTTACGAAATTTTTAGAAATCCTTAAGAAATTAACTGTGAATATTTCCTTTGTTGAAGCTGAACCGAGCCGCGCTTAACGCAGTAATGTTTGCTTCCAAAAGATAGCCAAAAACTTTGACTTAATTTATAAATAGCGGCTAGTGTATAAAATTAATTATATAATTTAGTAAATATTTTTACACACTAGGGGTACTACGCAAGTATACGTATCGTTTCAAGTAATATAGGGTTTTTAAACAAAGACCCCAGTATCGATCCCACAGGGAAGATTTATAGAAATAAATTTTCTATGAAGTGAAATTGAAATAAAATAGTAAAAATATTTTTATTTTTTCTTTTAATTTGATTATAAATTACTATTAATTTACTAGATGCAATAAAGAAAACAATAATAAGATAATGATTTTATGAATTCTATATAAAATAAACAACTTTCTTTCCTTCGATTAATCTAAGATTTTTAAGATAATTTAATATTCGTTGGAGAATTTGATTTATGGTATTGTGCCAAATGGAAGCATTCATATTCTTTACCCTTTGATCCAGGCGCAAAGAACATTGACTAATTTACAGAATAGGTCCGGATGTATTGTTAGTAGAATGGGTTAATCTAGGCTCACACTTTTAGATGTCCAAGGGTGGCTATGGTCGACCCTACTAGTGATCCTTTCCTAGTCTATAAATCAAATTATAAGAATTTAGTCTGTCACTCTAAAAACTTATCAATTCTACGCCCTTTAAATATTATCTTCCTATTTATTTGCACTTCACCAGGAATAGCCCGCACATGGCCTTCGACTACCTAAGGATTCATGTGACATTTACAAGTTAAGAGTTCTTCTCCTTCAAGGTCTCAAAACTCTTCAACAGGTTTTAACAATTCAAACGGCCAATTTAAAAAGTAAAGTAAGATCAGGTATTAATGTCATCACAATATTTTGAAAGTATTTTGAATTTTAATTCTCCATCGAATATTTATATTATCTTATCTATCTCTTCATAATTGAAGTAAGAAAGTAACTAACTAATCAGAACATATTGAAAATAAATAACAAAACATGATAATTAAACTTTGAATCAAATATAAAAATATACTTATCTCAAATATTTCTTCTACAGATCTTTTGATTCATACTGACTCCAAGGTGTAATGAACTCCAAATGTAATAACTTGAAAATAAACTCACTAAACTAAACAAAAGTGGCCCTAAATTTCTCTCTCTAATTCTCTCTCTAAGGATGAGAGATCTTAAAGTAGATAAGTGAAAGGGGTACAATGGGAGGGGCACGTTCTCTGAAGAAATGGACCTCTATTTATAGGCTTCAAGAGTTGCCTTGAGGCACCTCTTCAAAACATGTCCACATTCAATGAATCTTCTAGAAGGTCGGTCTGGCGCCTAGGCGTCGGACACCGCGTCCAGTTCTTCGCACCTCTTCGTGATTAAAACCGTTTTGGAGCGTCCAAATGCAATGTATCACATGTCCTATTATCAAAGAACAACTGCCAGCCTTCTAGAATGTCCAATAACTGCTCACTCCGTCAAAATAACTGATCAAACATTGTCAAAAACTTGACAGTTTTCGTATCGAGTCTGGCGCTTAGGCGCCAGTTTCTGGCGCCTAGGTGCCAGGCCATATTTTTTTATACTTTTGGTATTTTGCTCCATTTTTGCTCTTTTTTGCTCCTTTTTCCTTGTTAGACCTTTTTACATTACCTACATCCAAAAACACAAAAAATACCTTTCATTAAAGCATAATATCCTTATAAATTAATAAGAATTAAGACATAAAGAAATAGGCATTTTTTTATAGATCAATATCCCCCAAACTTAAATGTTACTTGTCCTCAAGTAACTCTTTTTACTACATAAAATATAACTTTTAGAAATAAAAGATAAATATTTAAGATTCCTTATAATTTTTGATTTTATAAAGTCTTTAGTAAATTATTAACCCAATTTTACTAACTAGGTTTAATTTAAAGAATTTAAAGAATATTTAACTACCAAATCATAAGATTTCAAACTTTTCATTCACTTTGAAAATAATAGAAGTCTATTATATTAAGCTTTCATAGATTATTTACAAGAAAAGATCTTCTTGAAAAACCTTTTCCAAATAAATATTTATGTATAAAAATCAAGTAAAATATGTAACTAGTTTTCTTCCTATAAGATAATTCAAGTGAAGCCAATTTTTGGTTAGGCATTTCCTCAAGCTTCTCCTCTCTATCTTTTTTTTTTATATATATATAGAGGATTACTATATCTGGATAGTCTGTTAATGGTTTTGAACTTCACTATCCTTAACTTATATTTTCAAAACTTATACATTTCCACTTAATTATTATAACATAAATAAAAATTCAAAAAGAATTCCAATCTTTTCTTTTTCAAGTGATAATTTTTTATTACTTAATAATTTTAAAATTCTATTATTTCTACCATGAATAGAAAAATTTTTTATCTCATTCTTCTTTAAGTTAAATAATTATATTCTTAAAATCAATCAAAGTTAGTAAAATTTTGGTTAATTTCACTAAATTGTTTATAATTTCAAAAATAAAAGTGATCTCAAATAAATTCTTCGTTCCTTAAGTTATGTTAAAAAGTTTTTTTTATTTTTAAGAAAATATTTGTTCTTTAAGGACAAATAAAATTTAATTTTGAATGGATTTTCCCTTCCCCAAACTGAAGTTTTAGTATTCTATGATAATTTGAAAGTATGAGAGAAAGAAAATCATCAGAATTTTTAATAAGTATGTAAAAACAATCTTAAAAAGAAAAATTAACTTCTAATCATGCTTTTATGAATAATTAAGATAAAACTGAAGCATGTATATAGAAGGGTAAGTAGCTAATTGATGATGATATTAAATTTGAAACAGAATTAAAACAGAGCAAAATAATTAATTACTAAACATTAAACTAAAACAACATATAAATTAATTCTAAATTTAGTCTCAACACAACAAAATCCTAACACTAAACAGTCAACATACATCAAATACAAAACTAACAAACAATCCAAATAAAACAAACTAACAGAGTAGCACATCAAAGAAATCGATAACTACTAATCAACAGTACGTAGCCTCATCATCATCTCATCACCAAAGGAAAATTTTACGTCCATAGGATCTACAAATGGTGTGAAACTAGGAAAAGTAGGAAAGCTAACATCATGTTCACCCTTCAGAAATCTGACTAGGGCTTCATCATACTCAGCATCGTAATTACTCTTCCTCCGGGTATAATCGGATAAATGATCTAGTTTTCTATCAATAGTATCAATCCCGCGAGTGAGTTTGAAATAACTCCTGTTGTTTCTCTAAAAACTGATCATGCATTGATTCCCAGAAATCCGATGGTGGCTCAGCAGAAGTAGAGGGTCTAGAAGTAGAAGGTCTACCTGAAGTATGTACGAAGTAGAAGGAGCGATTGATCTCTTCCCTCGAAGACGATCATAGATACTAACACTCTCCTGCCCAATTGGCTTAGTAGACTTCAGCTTCTCCTCAGAAATATCAGCAGTGACTCCATTACTAACACATAGTGAGTAGATCAGAGATGGAAATCCTAATCCAACAGAAGTGCTGGACCTCGCAGTAGACTCCACAGAATCATAAATAATGCTCCCGACATCAATAGGCTTCCTCTCCTGAATGCAGTAATTTAAGATCGCTCGATCTCTAGTCACTTCACTCAGGTGGTTGGAAGGTAACAATCTTGCAGAAATAAAGTAGTACCATGCTTTAGATACACCATTTAATTCAGAGGATTTGAAGTTTACCCTCTTTCCGTTCCTGATCTTCCAAGATCCAGTACCGTTAGTCAGATAAGCAATAATCATATCCAAATCTCCCTCAGATGGTGATAATCCAGAATAATAGCACTTAATAGTCGGTGGCAGGCCATAAAATACGTTGATTCTTTCTGGACTAAATCCTACTCCGATACCTCTGACAAAGACTTCATAATCCTCGACATCCAGAAAATTTGCATAAAATTCTCGAACAATCGGGATAACGACAACAAGCGAGTAAAATAACAAAATCGTTGCCGCTTGTGCGCAACAATAGTGTTTTCGATCATTTCTCCAGGATGTTAGAAACTTCGTTCGTAAATGAACTTTCCGGACGTCGCAAATTCATGGAAACGAAAATGCGTGACCATTGAGTAGAGAATTTCGTCGTTATCAAAGTTATCTCGTGCCTTCCCACATCTAGATTTTGGAGCCATCTAAACGTGAAAGAAAACAATAACAAATTTAGGAATCAAAGATTTAAACTCTTTTTAAGTTTATAAAACTTAAAATAAGTTTAGAAATCCAAAGAAATCACTAAAAATCGAATATTTTTTCAAATTTTCGGTTCTTAGCTAAACTTAGGGAAATCTATGGTGAAAATCGAAAGTAAATGGTTTAAAGTGTAGATCTGACCTTGAGATGAAGAAATTAAGTGGTTTCGCACTCAAATCCTTGATGTTTTGACCTCAAAATGGATCTAGAGGATGTATTTTCACGAAAATGGGGAAGAAGATGAAGCTTAGGCGTCAAAAATGGCTTTTGGGGGTTATTTAAGTAAATTTTCGGGTACATGCCGAACTGGCGCTTAGGCGCCGAATTCTGGCGCCTAGGCGTCAGACTCGCCTTTCACAAAAAAATTTTTTTTAAAATTTATTTTTCCACCAAAATTCATAAATTCAACTTCCAATTACTCATATCAGAGTAAAGCTTCAGTTGCTAACTTCCACAACATCTTTCAAAAATTTATAAAAATTAAATATTAAATCCACCAATCAAACATAAGGTTTTCAATCAAACTCACTAATTTCCATTTAAAATCTTCAATTTTGACTCAATACATTCCAGATAAGTACTACATTTGATTCAAGTTCCTAATACACACTCAATCATAACAATTTCAAAGCAAAAACAACACACATTGAACATGAAAGCAAATACATTAACAATCACAATCGATTCTCTAAATCGATACAACGACTCAACAAACCATAATAACTATCTCATTACCAGAATATTCTAATCTTCACAAGGGAAATTGTGTATTCCACTTGGAAAGAATACTAACGCTCTCGGGAAATCAGTAGCCGTCTTTTCATCAATCCACTTGTTCTTCGCATACATTTCAACTTGAGCATCTTGATAAGCCGCAAAATGATCAAATTAAAGTTTCATTTGCCATTCTAGATGTTCAAATTGATGAAACATCTCATGAAGGCGATCTCCAATCCATTTAAAATCTTTTTCAAACTTATCCAAATGACTAGAAATTTTCTCTAAACTTACAGCGATGAAACCATTGAAGTAGGATTGAGGATCCCTTGAGACCTTGTCCCTAGCCTCTTCTCCATGATTTCTCCTTTCCATTTCCTTAAAAATTTCTCAAATCTCTCAAGAAGAAAGTGTAAGGGACGTAATTTTGATTGCTTGATGGTTAGGGAAGAAGATGGGTTGATTTAAAGGGGAAAATCGTGTGAAAAACTGAAAATTTTCGGTTTTGCACGACCCAGTAACCGTGGCGCTTAGGCGCCAAATCTGGCGCCTAGGCGCTAGACCTATTGACACATAGCTGATTATGGCGCTTAGGCGCCGAATTATGGCGCCTAGGCGCCGGAACTATGTTCAACTCCGTTTCGCCTAATCGTCAAATTTTCAAAATTTCGTTCTCCAAGATAGGTAAATTATACTGATAAGAGTAATTTAGACTCGATAACTCACATTGTAAACTATCATAATGAAGGTTAACTTGATCTCCTTTTTACTCATATTCAAAATAGAGTGATCCTATTTTTAATTTCTACATGCTTCAAAATAATTTTCAGCCTAAGTCAACCAAGACTTATGAGCATCAAATTTTTCTAAAGTAATATAAAATTAATCAAGATAGAAAATGAAACAAAGTGCAAAAGATAAATTTTCCTACTTCAATGTTAAATTTCGCATCTTAAGTCCGGTATTATTTTATTTTTGCAAGATTACTACCTACCTACCATCGTAGGAAGACAGCAAGATGGAGCTAATTTGAATTAATATATTCAAAATATGAAAATGATTAATATTGGTGCTATTATTTATAAGAGTATCCAGACTATGTCTAAAGGAGAAACACTAGAGGATTAGGTCATCTTGCCCTAATTTACACATTATGTGTAGAATTAGGAGTTGAGTGTGATAATAGTGAAGAGTTGGTCCATCATGTAAAGCCTATTAGTAAGTCCAACATTCATGCCTATGAATCTCATGTAGGTTGGAGAGGAGGGAGTAAAAGTAATGATGTTCCTTCTACTAGTTATGATATACCTTCCACCTCCTTAACTCCTACTCTTTCTGATGTTATGGAGCAGTTGATTATATAACATGCTGATATTGTGAGGCTGTTACACAGAATTGGTGGATTAGAAAAATGAATAATATTAATGATGATTATCGAAGAGAAGAGCCGAGTTTGATATAGTTCACCATGATGCTCGCATGATATTCATGAGGGGTGATTCTCGGTGTGATATTTATTACTTTCCCTAGCTATGTTCTACACAAGTTCTAAGTAGAAAAATGCGTAAGAAGAAGAAGAAGAAGAAGAAGAGGATGACGGTATGTGAGTAGTATTCGTTTAGTTGATTACCGATGTGTGAACCTCGTGTGTTTGCTACTTTTATGTGATTGATGTACGTCGTGATTATACTTTGTTATATTAGTTAAGCTGTGATGAATTTGTGTTTGTTTGTCTATTAATTTGTATTGAGACTGTAATGATTGTATGCTTATGTTAAATGTTTGACGTTTATGTTTTAAAATTTTCTTCAACCTGCAAATCTCTGATATATTATGTGAAACAAAGCTCTCAAAAATGTTTTATGCCCCGCTAGACAATTTTTTTATTAATACCTGCATTTTTTCAAAAATATCAAAAGCTCGACACAAAAAGTAAGTTTTCTTTTTGTTTTTCTTTTCTCATATACTAAGTTCATATATACCGAAAACTTAAATTGGGAGGAAAGATTAACTTATATTTTTCTCAATTTAATATATTTTCAAATATTACTTTAACATGATTTGTGATAACTAACCCCACTTATATTTTTCTCAATTTAATCCAACATAGTTAAGTTTAGGGGATTGCATCAAAAATATGTTGGATTTTTCATATATATTGTATAGTCATTTTTGGTGATATTTCACTTTAAAGGAAGGTATTATTCATGTTTTGTGGCAGGTATGATGATTTTAGACATTTAGAGCAAAAATAAGCAAGAATGAATGAATTTTAAGTGAAAAGAGGCAAAATCCAGAATTCTGCTTTTTGGTGCTGATAGCGATAGAATGGGCGCTGACGGCGTCCAATTCCAGAGAGAACCATAAATTAAAAATGCTTCCGGGTGCCTCGGCAGCATACGTAAATGGTTTCTACAGTGTCAAAATGTCGTGCCGAGGCCAAATTCAATGTATTTGGATGACTTTGGAGGGTTACTTGAGGTATCTCTTGGGGAATTCATCTCATGCTATTTTAAAGTGAATTTAGTGCCTAGAAAAGTGTGTGTGTGAGTGAGGAAAAGTCAGTTTGATTATTGTAGAGAGTTTAGAGTCTAGGGTTTGGTGTGAAAGTGTTGTTTTGTGAGGGATTGTTCTCAAAGAGTTGTAGAAGGAGAAGGAAAGTGAGAGATTGCTTCTTCATTACTATTCTAAGAGGGAATGTGTGTTGTTGTAAAGAGAGGAAAGGGATTCAAAGTAACTTCAAGAGACTTTTCTAGAGAAGAAATTGAGATAAGTTGTACATTTTATTGTTTGTATGACTTTGCTTTTATATATATAATCCTTATTTTATTGTATATTCCTCAAGAATTCTGAGTAGATTTCTTTGTCTTGCTCCTTACAATGAGATATGGTGAAGTCATGATTTAGATTGGATGTGCCATGTAAATGTTAAGAAATTATAATGACTTTTCACTTTGTACTTCATTTACTTTTCAATCAAGCACTAATTGTTAAAATCTGCTGTGAAACATAAGATCTTAGAGGACTATGAGTTCTACAACAAAAGTAAAGATCACATTCAATATCCATGAATGACTAATGTAGTTCATGGAGGGTTGGGTGCAAATAAATAGGAAAATATGGCTTATTAGACATAGGATTTGAGAGGATTTTAGGATGACACTAAAAATCCCCACTCAGTCCTAGTGTTTGGAAACTAAAGCGAGAGCTAGCCTTCGTGCGAAGGGAAGTCGCTGAGTGAGAGCCGCATCCTCCCAAATTTTCAACCATGGATTTAGGGACTAAACCTAGGATTAGCCAATGTTCTTTATAGCACTAGGAAGAGGGTAAAGAATATGCATGCTCTTATTTGGCATAATACAAATTTTGACCAAACTTATCATTCACTCATCATAACCATTGTAAGGAATGACACTTTCTTCAAATTTGAACCTTTCAATACAAAACTTATTTTAGTGTGTTAACTTATTTCAAAGCTAAAAAGTAACTTAGTGAGCTTAGAATCTTTAGCATCATAAAACATTAGCAACTTTCGTATTTTCTCGTACGTGCATTGTAATTTGAATAACAGTCTGATTTACTACGCTATAGAGTTTTGTCCTCCCCGTGGGACTTACAACGAGGGCTCCATTAAACCTCGTATTACTTGAGTATTGTGTATACTTGGATATAGATTGGCTACTTTCTCTATTAAACCGATTATCTTTTAATCGAATTGAATATACTACTTTAAGACATACGCAATCACATGTCAACAAATGAGTGATGTATTATGCCAAGTTTTAAATAATTAAAATTTTTAGTTTCCAAGCATTGTTAAACCTAAAATCCTTTACTTTACTATTGATTTCTATACTATTAATGTCAATGAGTTTTGGAATATCCAGAGAAATGTCATATTGTGATTAAGTTAATAAAGTCTCATAAATAATCTACAATCATCAACCAAAGTCAGAATATATCAAAATCCTATTTGTGCTTCAATGTAGTAGAGGCCTCCAAATATCATGCTGAGTCAAATCAAAAAGAAATAAAGACATGTTATAATGTGAAATAAAGAATATTCAACGTTGGTTGGCTAAGGAACAAGATTGATAGTGTTTTCTGTTATGATTTCTTGACGTGTTATAATGTAATTGATTTTTAATGTAATACAATTATCTATTGAATAGGTATTTAAATAGGTATTTAAATATATTATGTCAATCATTAATAGAATCAATGTTTGAATATAATTCTAAATGTTTCCTATATTGTTTAAATTTACAATTCTCACATCTTTCATTCTTACCAATCATCCTTATTTTTTGGTTTCTTGAATGAGAATGTGGTCACTGAAGAATGTTATTATAAGCTCCCCATTTGTAATAAGAAAACTTAAAAAATGTGAATAAAATCAAAATTTCTGTATAAACAATACATTGTGCAATATTAGATCAAAAATAAGTTTAATGTCACCTACATGATGGGTAAGAGCACACATTTGATTAAACAAAGTAAAGCATGAATTTTTAAGTATTTAAATGAATAAAGAAGTTACTATAATAATATATATGCTAGGATGCTTTGGTAAGCATTACGCGTTGTTGGGTTAATGATTCAGGTAAGATGGGTGGGATAGAAAAACATATACTTGTGAAGGACTACAATGAATTGATTATAAGTGTTGTGTGTGAAGGTGTTGAGAGAACAAGGAAATTAGTTATTGATATTGTGCCTCGTCTAAGTTTTAAGAAAATGTATGTTGTTTATGTGATTCTTGATGCGCTCCTGACGTGTAATATTTTTTTGTGTGTTTTATATTCGTATGTATGTGCACACACTAGAGGTTCTACGTAAGTATACGTATCGTTCAAGTAATACAGGTCTCTAGTGGAGTCCTGTTTATCAATCTCACCTTAGTCAATGTTCAAGTCTACTACTATCGTGCCTTAGATTGGAATGTCGATTAAAAATAAGCAGCCTTTAACAACTACTCCTAAATGCAAATGTTAAATGTAAGGATAATAACTATTCCTAAATGTAAATATTAATTTTAAAGATAACCCCTTTCTGGATAAATTGGTTTGGCGAATTTGGAGCAAATAAAACTATTATTCTCATGTAATGAATTGGAAAATGTAAATGAATGAGATGCATTAAATATTGTATGTGTTAAATATGAGCAATCATATTCTTTACTCTCATACGAGTACCCCCTCTTCAGAGTGCTATAAAAAACATTGGAAAATCTTAGGCTTAGTCCATAAATCCATGGTTAGGCCGAGAGGATACTCACGGTCACTTCGTAGCTCCCACTTCCTTCACCGAAGGCTAACCCTAGCTTTAGTTTCCAAACACCATGACCAAATTAGGGATTTTATCGTCACCCTAAAAATCTCCAATTGTACGCCCATCAAACCACATTTCCCTATTTATTTGCACTCAACCACCATGAATTACATAACTCATTCATGGACATTAAATGAATCCTCCATTTTTTTTGTAGAACACTTAGTCCTCTCGAATTATATGTTTCAAAAAAAATTTTAACAATTCAATTGGCCAGATCGAAAAGTAAATGAAGTACAAAGTGAAAACTTATCACAATTATAATTAAAACCTCTTCTAACATCCATCCCAAAATCCTAAACATGAATCTTACTCATTACAAAGAAAAGTAAAAGGAAAATATCGGCCTAATTTTCTCATGCCACTATTTCTAAATAAGAAGGAAGAGTAAGAGAAACACATCACAAAGCACGAAGAAAATGCAACGGAAAACTTCATTACATCAAAGCAAATCCACTAGGTAAGTGTTTACAAAATCATAAGACAATGAAGAACACAATACTTAGCTTTTTCCACTTGAAATAAAGATGAAAATATCTCCCACAAAGTCTCCCACTGATTCATGCAATGCTAGTACAATCATTTACTAATTCGCTCAAAATCCCCTCTTCAATCTCTCCAGAAAAGGTAGAAATCCACATTTCTACTCCTATTCTAATATCTCTAAACATTCTTCACGTTTTTCCAAACGCACACACCACTTTTTCTGCCATAAAATTACTCTTTTAAAGTGTAGGGACGAATTTCCAAGAGATCCCTCAAGTATCCTTCCAAAAAGAGTCCAATTATGTTTCGAATTCCGGCCATGCTCACCAAAATCGCATCCAAATCGGTTCCCGAGGCCAAGGCACTGGATAGGGCATTGTTGGTGCCTAAAACTTGTCATTCTCGTGATTTTGGCGTTGTCTGTGCCGGTTTGGACGCCATCGATGCCGGTCTGCAGCAGCTCCATCATTTTGCTCCATTTTGCTCTATTTTAGCTCTGTTTCGCCCCGTTTCAGTTGCATTGCGTTCCTAATATCTTCACCCACAAGATAAGCATAAAAATAATCTTTCTTTAAAGTGTAATTTCATCAAAAATATGCAAGAACTATAAAGTAGATTAAGCATAGAAAGACATATCAAAATCTGCCAAGCCAAAATTTGTATTCTTGCTCGTTTTTGCTCCAAATTGAACAGTTTTTGCTTCTTTTTCTCTAAGAGTCCATTTCTTATACCTAAAACCAAAAACATACAAAATACCTTCCTTTAAATTTTAATATCATTAAAATTAAGCATAAAACGTATATGAATAACCAAGCATATTTTTTTAGCATCAAAATCCCCAAAATTAACTGTTACTTGTCCTCAAGTAACACTATAACTTTAAAAACCAAATATGTTGACTTTTGGTTGTGGGTTTCAGTAGAGTTTCCTATAATTTTGTCTCAGAAATGTTATAATGTAACTTAGGAGAAATTCTAACAAATCAACCTAGGACTAAAGTGTAAGTGCATCGCATACTCAACTTAAGAATCCTGATTTTCTATTTACTTCAATCATTGAAACTGGCTAAACTAAAGATCAAAGAAAGTATAGAAACAAATAATTTAAGCACCTGATCTATACCAATTGACCAAAACCTTTTGAAATAAGAATAAGCTTATGATTATTTTTAAGTCATTTCATTTAAAAAGATTCAAGTGAAATCAATTTTTGATTAGGTTTCTCCTCAAGCTTCTCCTCACATATTTTCTTTTGACATTTCTTTTTCTTTTCTTTTTTTTTTCTTGTCTTTCTTTCGGGATCATTTTCAATCCCTTTTTTTCTTTTTTTATGTGAGGATTACTATATCTGGATAGGCCTTCAATATATTGGAATTTCATTATCCCCTTTCTAAAGTCCAAAACTCAAAACATTCCCTCATTTTTTAAAAGTGTAAGTATTAGTTTGAAAAAGCTTTTAATAAAGGCTCAATTCTCATTAAGTATAAATCTAAGAATTTCAGCGTTTCAAATATTCAACTCCTTTCTACCATAAATAGCAAAATCATTTTCTCAATGTTTCCTACAAAATATCTTAACTCTAGAACAGTTTCTTCACATAGGATTTCAACTAAGTTACTTTTCTAACATTTCTAAAATCGTAATTATAGTAACCTAAAGGTAACACCACATGTCAGAAATCATTTTAAAAGTGATATCAAATCAAATACAGGCTACTAGAACAATAAAAGTTACGTTTTTAAAAATTTTCCTTCCCCTCAAACTTAAATTTTAAAATATTTTGCAACTAATTCCATAAGATATAACAGGAAGAAAAAGTAATTGAATTTACTAGCTACTACAACATCTTATCAAATTCATATACATGCATAATCAGGATAGAATGACTGTAGGAGAATGTAAATCTAGCCTAAAACATGCTTGCAATAATATTAAACTAAAAGGAAGTATACTTTAATTTTTTTTTTCTTTATACCCCCAAACTTGATTTTTAACATATATAGCATTTAATACAGAATATTTAATTAGGAAGAAAAACAGTTTGAAAATTCTATCTACCACATATGCCTATAAGAAATAACTACAATTATTAATCAGGATAGTAATCATGTAGCAGAAAGTAAAACTAAATTAATCATGTCAGAATTAAACAAAAATCTAACTAGCATAGCAGGTATCAGCGTGGGAATAAAAAAATGCACACAAACAAACACACATAATAATGAGGTCAACTCTTCCATTAACTCATCACATCTCACTAATTTACTGTTGAATCCTAACATAATCACTGCACTAGTAAATTAGGTTCATTTAAATGATTTTATAGATTATAATCCCAAAGATAAGATTATCCCTGATGTATTGGTTCACGTAAACCAGCCTCAAACATCACCTAACCCCTTTAATTAAGCTCCTCTAACAGTTATAAATCATAGTGTAAGATCATCCACAAGTTATTCATCAAATAGGTTCGCGACTCCTACCTAATGAAAACTAAGTCAGAGAAATGAAGTAACAAAATTAAAATGGATCTGTCATTGTTCAAATTCATGATGTCTTTTGTAAAACTCAAGTCTGGGTAAGACCCGTGTCATAGTGGACTCGTCAATCCAACTACTACAAGAGGATATAAAAGTAGCCATAACAAGAAGTTAAGGAATCACCTCCCTCATGACACAGACAAAGATCAAATAAAACCACTAACAATCCAAACATCTATCAATCAACAATCAAGCTGATTAATCCATAATGACACATAAAGATATAGTCAATCCACTAAAAATCTGAACATTCACCGATCATTAATCAAGCTGATCAATCCATACTAAAGCAAATACAATACAACACTAACAATCATAACACTCAAGCATACTAAACCAAAGCACACTGATAACTATGGGTTGCCTCCCATAAAGCCCTTGGTTAACTTCACCAGCCCGATAAATGATTCCTCCTGGATTAAATTCCATTTAAGAAATCCTCGATCAATCGCCCCATCATTTTCAGATCCAGAGATTCCTACAAAATCCTCGAATTGTAGTTTTTCTTTCATCTCTTCTTTTTCAGATTGATTCATATCATTATTCCTTATATTTCTTTCTAGATCCAATATTCTTCTATTAATTTTCTCAATTTTCATATTAATATCATTCTTGAAATTTATAAGAAATGGATCTCTATAAGATACTTCATCATCTCCCAATGTTTGGATCAGCTTCTCTCTAGATAATTCAGATTTTGGATCAATTTCTTCTATGTTACTCTTCTATTTCAAGTTATCTTCCAATTATTCCCCTTGGTACTGAATAAATGGTGGATGAGGTCTTTCTATATCTATCTTAGTAAAGGAAATAAGTTTTTATAATTCCATAGAAATTTCTTCCTTTGGTCTTTCAATATCCTTATCCTCTTTTCTAACCTCAAAGTTTCTTTGAAATATATCCTCAAATCCTCTTCCAAATCTTAGTTCAATAACTCTATCTTGTTCATCATTCAATTCAGGTTCTTCTTGTGATTGAGTCTAACCTGAAGATATAAAGACTAGTGATGTAGATGAATTCCCTAAATAGGTAAGCTTTAAAATTTTATGGGCTACATTCATCTTAAGTTCATGAGATTTTTCAACAGATGTAGTTAAAAGTTCACTATTTCTTGTAACGTTCATCATTTCACACATCTCCTGAACATAAATACAGTCTTCTTTAGACAACATATTCAACTCATCATGAAAGTCTATTTTGATCTCATCTGTTAACTTACTTTCAAATTTTTTTTGGAAATGGTCTTCACTTAGATAATCAATTTCATTCATCCAAAAACAGTCATCATCTTTTCTCTCAGCTAGATATTTCATAGTCTTTAACACGTCACAAGTGATTTCCTTGTTATTAATATTCATAATCAACTCTCCTTTTTGTACATCTGTCATAGCTTGTCCAGTAACAAGGAAAGGTCTCCCCAAAATAATTGGAATTTCTTTATCTCCCGTCATATATAATACAATAAAGTCCATAGGAAAGATAAATTTATCCACTTTAACAAGCACGTCTTCTATAACCTTTTTTGGATAAAAGATAGATTGATCAGCTAACTGAAGGGTTACAGTAGTGGGAGAAATATCAGCTAAACCTAACTTTCTAAATATATATAAAGGCATAACATTGATGCTCGCTCCTAAATCATATAAATTTTTTTCTCATAATCTTTCTCCAATTGCACTAAGAATTGTAAAGCTACAAGGGTCTTTAAGTTTATGAGGAAATCAAGCTGAGTATAGCGTTGTACCTTCACTTAGTGCAAATCGTCTCGTAATTCCAAATTTCCTTTCTTGTTTAATATCGCCTTCATAAATTTTGCATAACTTTGCATCTGTTCTAAAGCTTCTGTGAAAGGAATATTTATCATTAACTTCTTAAGTGCTTCCATGAACTTTGAAAATTGTTTACCCAACTTATGATATCAAAGTCTTTGTATAAATGGAGGTGGTGGCCCGTCCAAATTGATTTTAGTTGGAGATATTAATTTTTCTAGATTCTTAGAAACATGTTCTTTAGGTTTTTGGTTTCCTTTGTTTCTATCACAATTTCTTTCTCATTTCTAACCACATCCTCTATCTCTCTTCCACTTTAATTGAACAACTTCTACTTGTTTATTATTGTTCTCTTTAAGTTTAATCTCGGGGCATAAGTAGTTATTCATCAAGTCTACCGGTAAGTGAATTAGCAATTTGTCCTTACTACATTTTTTCTGTTTCTAATCACATCATTTTTGACTTTGCAATTGGTTTCCCATTTGCAATAACACTTCATCTATAGACATCTTCTTATCTTTAAAATGTTAGTCATTGTTAGAGTTTGGTGGATTTGAAGGTCTATAGTTTGTGTTCCCTTGATTATTCCAACTTCCATTAGGATTTGCATGATTATTTTCTCATTGTTGGTTTCCACCGTTAGTAGTATGATTCTAGTTAAAATTAGGATGGTTCTTCCAACCTGGGTTGTAAAAGTTAGAATACTGGTTGTTTATGGTCTTTAAAGTCTCATATAATAAATTGGAATTAATCATATGCCCTAATGAACTTTCCTCACTTACAAGAGTAAATTGAAGCTAGTTCATTCCAATTTGGTCCAACTTCCTTGATAATGTAGCAACCTGAGATGCAAGAATTGTAATTGCGTCAGTATCATGAACACTCGCTACCCTTTTATGATTTACTCCTTGCATGTTACTGAATTCATTTGTAGCCATTTCTTCAATTAATTTATATGCTTCATCAAATGGTTTTCGACATTAATGAACCACCAACAATGCGCATCAATAATGGACCTAAGGGATCCTACTAACCCATTATAAAATGTTTGAATGATTAACCAATCTGGCAGAGCATGAGGTGGAAACTTTCTTAGGAGTTCCTTAAATATTTCTCAGGCTTCGTATATTGATTCCCCTTCATACTGACAAAATGAGATAAAATAGTTTCTAAATTTAATAGTCCTCGTGGAAAATACTGAAGATAGCATTTTTGGAAGTTAACTCTTCCTAATTTTTAATAGAGCCAAAGCAAGGAGTATAATCACATTTTAGCCTTATCCCTTAGTGAGAAAGAAAAAGCCTTATCCTAACAGCATCATCTGACATGCCGTTATAATGAAATGTAGCACAAAGTTCTAGAAAACTAGATATGTAAATCGATCCACCGCATGGGTTCCCCCAAACTGATTATTCTGCACTTGTTGGATAATCGCAAGATTTAATTCAAACGAGTCAGCTTCTACGACAGGGTTTTGTATACTTGAGTGAATTTCATCTATAGTAAGATTTACATAATCTTTCAATGATTTATGATGATTTTTCAAGTTATTATTTTAAATGTTTTCCATTTTCATTTCTAGTTTTTCAAATACTTTCTGTTTTTTAATTTTTTTTCATTTTTCTAACTCGGGACCATAAGGCACAAATGCTACAAATCCTTTATTTTGCATGCATAACACAACAAACAATATATTAACAATAAAACAAATAAAAAAAATTCAACACAACAAAACGTTTTCACAAACACCTTCTTTTTCACACAAACAATTTTTTTTTTCACAACACTTTTTCATACAACAAAAAACTTTTCACACAAAAATAATTTTACGAACCTAAATTTTTCAATTTCTAAGCCTAATTACTTCAACTAAAATTCTCCTAAAATTCTTACCGAAGCTTCCCCGACAACGGTGCCAAAAACTTGATGTGCCCCCGGCGTGTACTATTTTTCTATGTGTTTTATATTCGTATAGATGTGCACACACTAGAGGCTCTACACAAGTATATGTATCGTTCAAGTAATACAAATGGCTCTAGGAGAGTCCCGTTTATCGATCCCACAGGAAGCGAAGTAAGAGATCCTTAGTCAAAGTTCTAGTCTACTATTATCAGGCCTTAGATTGGAATGTCGATTAAAATGGTGTTTCTAACAACTACTCCTAAATGCAAATGTTAAATGTAAGGATAATAACAATTCCTAAAAGCAAATATTAATTCTAAAGATAACCACTTTCTGGATAAATTGGTTTGGGGAATTTTGAAATAATAAAAACTATTATTCTCATGTAATGAATTGGATAATGTAAATGAAACGACGTATTAAATATCAGATGTACAAATAGTGAGCAATCCTATTCTTTACCCTCTTCCGAGTACCCCTCTTTATACCGCTATAAAGAATACCGGCAAATCCTCAAGCTTAAGTCCCTAAATCCATGGTTAGGGCTTCGGGAGGATACCGGTCGTCACTTCAAAGCTCCCACTTCTCTTCACCTCGAAGTCTAACCCTAGCTTTAGTTTCCAAACACTAAGACCAAATTAAGGATTTTAGTCTGTCACCCTAAAATCTCCAATTTTACGCCCATCAAACCACATTTCCCTATTTATTTGCACTCAACCCCCATGACTACGTAACTCATTCATGGACATTGAATGAATTCTCCACTATTATTGTAGAATACTTAGTCGTCTCGGATTGTATGTTTCACAATAAGTTTTAACAATTTAATTGGTTATATCAAAGAGTAAATGAAGTACAAAGTGAAAAATCATCACAATTATAATTAAAACATCTTCTAACATGCATCCCAAAATCATAAACATGAATTCTACTCATTAGAAAAGAAACGTAAAACGAAAATACCGACATAATTTTCTTATGCCACTATTTTCAAATAAGAAGAAAGAGTAAGAGAAACACTTCACAAAGCACAAAGAAAACACAACGGAAAACTTCATTATATCAAAGAAAATCCACTAGATAAGTATTTACAAAATCATAAGATAATGAAGAACACAATACTTGGTTTTTTCCTCTTGAAAGAAAGATGAAAATCTCTCCCACAAAGTCTCACGTTGATCCATGCAATGCTAGTACAATCTCTTACAGATTTGCGCAAATTTCTCTCTCTAATCTCTCCAGAAAATGTAGAAATCAACCTTTCTACTCCTATTCTAAGATCCATAAACATTCTCCAGATTTTTCCACACACACACACCACTTTTTCTGCCATAAAATTACTCTTTTAAAGTGTAGGAATGAATTTCCAAGAGATCCCTCAAGCACCCTTCTAAAAGCGTCCAAATACGTTGAATTCGGCACATAATCCACAAAATCGCATCCAAACTATCTCGGGCGTCGTTGGCAGTGGATAGGGCGTCATCGGCGCCTAAAACTAGTCATTCTCGGGATTCTGTCGCCGTTGGCACCGGTCTGAGGCAGCTCCACCATTTTGCTCCGTTTAGCTTCGTTTTAGCTTCGTTTCGCCCTGTTTCAGTTGTGTTGCATTCGTAACTTCTTCACCACAAGATAAGCATAAAAATAAAATTTCTTTAAAGTGTAATTTCATTCAAAAATATGCAAGAAGTGTAAAGTAAATTAAGCATAAAAAGGCATATCGAAATGTGTCAAGCTAAAATTTGTTTTCTTGTTTGTTTTTGCTCCAAATTGCACCGTTTTTGTTTCTTTTTTTCCAAGAGTCCATTTTGTGTACCAAAAACCAAAAACATACAAAATATCTTTCTTTAAAATGCAATATCATTAAAATTAAGTATAAAATATATATGAACAATCAAGTATATTTTTGGTGCATCAATTCTTCATGTCAAAAGCTAGGAACTAGGCCTTGAGGCAATGTTTTGATTGTTCAATAATAATTACTAGAATTTGATTTAGAATTCTTGAATTTTGGTGGATGCATGTATAGCTTGTAGCATTTATTTCTATTGTGTCCATGAAGCTTACAATAATATCAATATGGGGTGGTTATTTTTATGATTTATGTCTTACATGGATGCTTGTTTGCTATTAGGCTTTGTCTTGATTGCACATGCCATATGTTTAGGATTATTATTAGAGGTTTCAATCTATTTCCTAACATTATTCTTCTTGAGAGACTAATGAAAGTACTTTGTTGATTGAGGAGATCATCACAAAAATAAATTCCCTAACTTGAGCAAAAGAACCATTGAGCCCTAATGAGGAATAGCATAGCATACTTTTGATTCGGGAGAGAATTTGTTCAACTCCTCGAAAGGTGCAACTCTACACTCACATATGGACCTAAAACTTTTTATCACTTCCCAAAAGCTTTTCAATTTTGTAGATTAAATAACAAGAATGTTGTTCTCATTGAGGATTGAAGAGTTCATAATAAAGTTGAAAAAATTATGGATCGTTATTATAATGGAATTGATTTTTAGGGTTATTCTAGATTTCTTGGTGGTATCCATGTATGTGATGCTTATAAAAATGTCTTTGGATACATAATTAAATATTCATGAAATTACTATGTTGTCATTTTGAATCTAAGAATGAGTTAGCTTCATATCTTGGCTATGAAATGCATTAATCGATAAATCTTGGCCCTTTTTTTTTAGAGAGAGAGCATGAAGATCATGAATCGACACCAAGAGACAATGTTCTCTGAGTAAGCTTTATAAAACAACATAGTATTAAGGCTATTGTTGGATTAAAATTTGTCGAGATTGTCTTAGATGCTCTAAATCTCATTAGCAATATTTGAGGTAATTGCATGCACCTTCCCCATTACAAGGAGGTCGGGCTGAGAGATTAATTAGAGAAGTAGAGCCTTTGCTTTGATATCATATTATCAAGATAAAAAAAAGGAAAATCATAAATTCTATTAATATGCTTAAGCTATTATGTGGTGGATAAAATATTTATAGACATAAGCAGACAAGAAAATAGGCTGAATAAGCATGGGTGGGCCACCTGTGAAATAGGAATTAATCGATTAAATAATATTTAATAGATTATAAATTTTAAGTTGCATGCTAATAATGTTTCTGAAGTTTGGCTTGATGAATTTCAATTGAGTACTTCATTGTACCACTTTGATGGAGGAGAAAATAACTATATATAATAGAAGTTAATTATTTACTTTATGTATTTGATTAATACTTGAGAATTTATTTACACACAAATGGTTTCATAATATAGATAGTATATGCCTTTTTGGCGGTGATTAAAGTAGATAGTAGTGCATTTTGTTAGTATTATTAGTAAAGTATCGAAAGTGTGGCATGTCCTTTAGTAATGCAAAGAGAGGAGGACTCCATGTGAACAAGGTCTCCCAAGAATACCTTAACATATGAGAAGCTACTACCAAAATTAAAGGTATATCCTACAAAGGCTCTAATAATGATTAATTACTAGAGTACTAGATTAGATCCAAAAGTGACTTGAATAGTAATGAATTTTACAGAGCATTCTAAAGCATTATTTATTTTATTAGTTCATTTGAATTTGAGAATAAATGCCAGATATTACCTTAAAATAATTTTAAATCATGAAACAATTATTCTAGAATTTTTGTACTTGTCTATTGTTGAACTAGCCTAAATTGACTTATCCTGAATGATTTCTAATTGGATTGATAAAAGATAACCATTCTCACCCATAACGAGGGGACTTCCAAACCCCCAAGGAAAATGAGCTTGATGCATACAAGTTGTCATAGTAGAAGATTGAAAGAAATTAATAAGGAGATTGATTATCAATTCAATGATATGACTTTTCATAAATTACGTAACTATTTTGTGCTGATTACCACCTATGAAATGTGATGGTACTCTCAATACGGGTCGAACAAACTATTGCAATGTAGCACGCGTAATATAAAATCATTAGAAAGTGGGAGACTAATTTATGCCCAAAAATTAATTTTCTCATCCTCGTGGGATCGATAACGAGAATCCATTAGAGCCTCGTATTACTTGATACGATACGTATACTTGCGTAGCATCCACAACATAAATAATTACAATTCTATATATATAGCGGGGTCAAGTTTTTGGCGTCGTTGCAATTAAATTAAAAATATCATAATATAAAATTGTGGGTCACTAACCTCTAGCACTTAGTAGGTTGAGGCCTGACTCGACCTACTAGTGTCAGGTGCGCTGTCTCTAATGTTAATATTCAAATGATAGTTTCAGTTCAGTCATAATAAGATCAATTTAATAATGAGGCAGTCACTCGCATATGCAAATATACGTATCGTTCAAGTAATACAAGGATCTAGTGGAGTCATGGTTATCGTTCCCATGAGGAAGGTAGGAACTTTATCAAAATATAGCAAATATTTGAAATCCAATACTAAATTCACAATGCAAGTTCAAGTATTATTTAAGTTGCTAGTGCAAAGATAATTATGGCTAAGTTAACTACAATTACTTTCTAAATTTTTAAACAAGATTAACTAACACACACTAAGTTTTGTATTGAAAGGTTATAATATGGAAAAGTATCTTTCCTCTTGCAGTGACTCTGTGATACGTGATTGATATAGATTGGTAATAAATTTGTATTGTGCCAAATAGGAGCAATTATATTTTTTACCCTCGTCAGAGTACCCCCTCTTCTAAGTAGGAAAAGAACATTGGCAAATCTTAGGTTTAGTTACTAAATCTAAGGTTAGGCTGGGAGGATGCTGGCTCTCACTTCAGAGCTCCCACTTCCCTTCACCTAAAGGCTAACACTCGCTTTAGTAACCAAACTTTAGAACCAAATTGGAAATTTCAACCTGTCACTCTAAAATCTCCAATTCGACGCCCATCAAAGTAGATTTCCCTATTTATTTGCACTTAATTCCCATGAACTATGGAGCTCATTCATGAACCTTGAATGGATTCTCCACTTTTGTTGTAGAATTCTTTGTCCTTTCAGATTGAATGTTTCACAATAAGTTTTAACAATTCAATTGGTAAGATCTAAAAGAAAATAAAGTTTAAAGTAAAAAACAATCACAATTTCTTAACATTTTATGGCACATCAAATCTACATCAACACTTCACCACATCACATTACAAAAGGAAAGACAAACAAATCTACTCAGAATTCATGAGGAATATACAACAAAACATGGATTTTATATTTAAAAGCAAAGTCATACAAACCACAAAAGTAAATACAACTTATCTCAATTTCTCCCCTAAGCAAATCCCTTAAATTTTCTTCTAATCCTTTTCTCTCTTCTATTTAACACTCAATTTTCTCTTTAGAATAGTAAGGAAGAAGCAAACTCTCACTTTTCTTATTCTCCTACACTCCTTAGAGAAAAATCCCTCACAAAACAACACTTAACACAAGCTCTTCAAACCCTAACACACTCTCTTCACTTCTCTTCCTCTCCTCCTACTTCACACACTCACACGCACCACTTCCTTGGGCATTCATAACTATCTATACAAGTTTAGAAATGAATTCTCCAAGAGTTTCCTCAAGAAATCCTTCAAAAAGCATCCAAATGCATTGAACTTTGAATTCCACTAGCATTGGGCATCGGCAGGGCTTGATAAGGCGCTAGAGGCGCTGGGCCACCATTTAATTTTGAACTCTCTAGAATTGGGCGCCGGTGGCGCCAGAATGCTATTTTCTCAATTTTGCCTCTTTTTTCTCCAAATTTGTTCCTTTTCGCTTCATTTTGCTCCAATCACCTAAAATCTTTATACTTGTAACAAAACATTACGAATACCTTCCTTTAAAGTGCAATATCACAAAAATGAGTACAAATTGTATAGCAAAAATCTAATATATTTTTGGTGTATCAAAATCCCCCAAACTTAACTATTACTTGTCCTTAAGTAATCCTTTTACTACATAATAATATAACTCAAAGTAGAGAACTTTTTACTTATAGAATACTATGATTTTTTATTTAAATAAATATAATAGTAAGATTCTTAGAAAGAAGTTCAGTAACTCAGGTTAAAATTACAGGTATAAGAACATTCAGTAGTCAAGTCTAAAAGTTCTAGTCTTCTATTCATTTCAAGATGAACCATAATTTGTCACATTAAGAATGCCTTGAAAGACTATATGAAAAAGAAGTTCATGAAAACTTCATTAGAAAGTAGGCTAATACTTTTATATTTAAATTCAGAAATGTAACAAAGTTCTCCCTTCATGTTGATTTAAGTGAAGCCAATTTTTGATTAGGCATCTCCTCAAGCTTCTCCTCACACTATTTTCTTTCTTTTTCTTTCCTTTTTTTCATTTTTCGATTTCATTTCTTTTCTTAACACTTCAAAAATACAGTTTTCTTTATTTTAAATAGTCAACTATAGTCTAATCCTTTCATACTAAATATCTTAACCTTATAAAATTAATCTTTATTACTAAAAACTTTCATTGAAATTTACCATAATATTTAAATGAAATAAAAAATTTAGTTATCTAAAGTTAGGTTCAACTACTAAAAGTCATGCTAATAATTTTTGAAATTATTTTAA
Source organism: Papilionanthe hookeriana x Papilionanthe teres (assembly GCA_022702705.1). Taxonomy (NCBI): domain Eukaryota; kingdom Viridiplantae; phylum Streptophyta; class Magnoliopsida; order Asparagales; family Orchidaceae; genus Papilionanthe; species Papilionanthe hookeriana x Papilionanthe teres. The sequence goes on from CM040434.1 coordinate 32,234,508, forward strand.
TTGTGAACAAATAAGAGTTAATATTTTACCCTCCCCCAAACTTAAGTTTTTCATTACATATAAATTTGCAAAGGTAGAGAGTAAAAGAAAATAACCTTTTTGTGCTGCGATTTTGAAATCTTCTGAAACTATGTTGGTATTCATAAAATATTAAGCTAGCAAATATGAAACAGTTAGAAACAATGATATATATACTATTAAAAATTTTGCAAGTGTGAAGAAATGTTAAACACTTAAACATTAAACATCCAACATAACATCACAATCTCAATACAAATCACTAAACAAACTAACACAGAGATCATTACATTTTCATTTTTTTTTAAACACGGATACATCAACATACTAAACTAATACAAAAAATAAACAACAAACACAACAAAGTACTACAACACACAAAGAAAAATAGAAATCACAAAACTATCAATCATCATCACCAGCTTCTTCTATATGACCAGGTCGGTAAGGAACATAACTGAGGCAAAATATCACTCCAGAGTCTCCCCTTATGAATCTGACCCGAGCATCGTGGTAAGCAATATCATACTCAACTCTCCTTCTCATGAAATCTTCATTTACATCACTCCTAGCCTCAAAGTCATCAATCCTACTATGGAGTCTATCTATACTGGCACTCTGAATCCTCAACTGCACCATAACATCAGATAATGTAGGTGGCTCAGAAGTAGATGGAATATCCTGACTGATAGTAAGAATATCAGTACTCTTACTTTCTCCTCTCCAAACCACATGAGACTCATAAGTACGAATAATGGTCTTGGTAATAGGCCTCAATGGTTGGACTAACTCTTCAGAAATATCAGACTCAACTCCAAACCGTGCACATAATGCATGAATCGGGGCAGGATGTACTAATCCACCAGTGGTTTCTCCTTTAGCAATAGTCTGGATATTCTTAAAAATAATCGAACCAATATTAATCTGTTTCATAGTCTGAACACAATAATTTAGAATTGCTCTATCTTTAGTGACTTCACTGTGATGATAAGAAGGTAGTAGTCTTGTAGAGATGAAATAGTGTCATGCTTTAGAAGCTACATTTAACTTGGAAGCAGGGAAATTAATCATATGTTTTTTTTTCCATTACCCTCTTCCATTAGTAAAAAATGCAATCACTTTTTTCATATTAGGTTCCCTCATATCAAAGTTTTCATATGCACAAAATCTCATACCCCGTAACTGATAAAAATCATTAATACACTGAGGGGTGAATTCTACCATTTTTCCTCGAACAAGCACGTATTCCATTTCAGTTTAAGGCAAAAATTTGCATAAAACTCTCAAACAGTTTCCATAATAGCATTAGCAGTAAAATCTGAAAATGTTTCCCAATTTCGATAAAAAATTAACTACTCTACAGATCTGCCTAAATTTTCAAAAGCCCGGTCTTGAATACACTTTTTGGTATATAAGAATGAATTGAAACGATACTCTACTTTCACATTAACAAATCTTTCTTCATTAAAATTCAAATTTCTCTTGCCTTTAGTTGTTTTAGGAGCCATGTGAAATTTTCTAAAAATTTGCAAGAAAGTCCGATAAATTTCAAAATCACAATGTAGGAGACACCTAAAGCAAATCTAAGTAAATAAGAGCTTAAACCATTATGGAAAATCTCTAAAATTCATCAAAATTTTTAAATCTTGAATCTAAGCAATGTGAGAAATTTCCATGGTGAAAATAAAAAATTTTTAGTTTAGGGTGAAGCTCTTACCAAGAGAAAACAAGATTTACACTTTTTAAGCTTTGAAATCACCTTAAATCCACGATCTAGCAAGCCCAAGATCTCAAAAATGAGTTGGCTGGAGGTAAAAAATGATGGAAATGGCACAAATGGCGGGTCCTAGGGCAAAAATCATGAAATAAAGAGAGTTTTCAGGCCTTTCTGTATTTGGACGCCGGTGGCGCTCGATAGGGTGTTAGTGGCGCTCTATTTAAATTAATTCCCAAACTCTTTGTATTTCGGCGCTGGCGGCGCCAGTTCAATTTTTTTTGGGTCCATAAATTTTTTGCAATTTCGATCGTTTCAATGTTACACCATTACATAACTAGCCTCCTTAAGCATCTATTTCATCAATTAAGCAACTAACTAACATAATATACACAAACAACTCAAAACATCACTTTAATATACAAAATCCACATTCCAAACATACACACTTAAGCATTCACACATAAGTTCATCAAGCCATATAACTCCAACATTGCAAGCCCACTATAATATCTATTGCTGAAAACTAAACACAAACACAGAATCCAAGCATAATAAGTCTAATTAAACACTACATAGTTAATCAAACCAACATTAATCACACCAAAGCATAATAAAAGTACCAGATAGTAAATGTAAAGCAAAGCCACTACTCATCGTCAGTCTCAGTAGTGTCTTCTCCTCTGATATCTCCAATAGATTGAAAATGCACAAACAGATTGTAGAAAGGATGATACGGGAATTCATTAATCAAATCCTCAGCAATCACAACATTCCTTTTTGTCACATTCAACAAACTATCTTCAATTCGACTGGTGTGGTCAAATTGTTCTTTCATCCTACAATCTAAGTGATCAAATAAATCAGAGATATTATTAATAACATTCATTAGATTTTGTACCTCTTCTCCAACTTTTTGATCTTCTTCAAAATCACTTGGAAACTTTTAGGAAAGTAAGGCTGAATAGGTCGTGAACTCTGAGATGGTTGACCTGCAATGAAGCTCATAGCATTCTCATCTCCTATTGCCTGACAGTCATAAAAATTAGTTAGGTCTATAGGCCTCCAAAGAAGAAGTACTTTTTCCTAAGTTTCATATGGAACCTGTGACTATCTACAAAGAAGAAATATAGTGGAAGGATGTTCAAGCCCATATTTTGATCCGTGAACATCCAATCCCAATACAGATTTCACAATTATACAATCAACATCTATCAGCCTTCCAGTTTGAATACAGTAATTTAAAATAACACTTTCCATTGTTACTTTACTAATTTTTATAGTAGGAAGTAACTTTGCAGAAATAAAGTAATGTCATTGCTTCAACACCGGATTTAAAGATACAGTAGAAAAACTTACAAATGTGTTGTCTCTTAACTCCCATTATTCACTTTCATCCGTCAAATAGCGATAAATCTCCTTCATATTGTCCCTCGTAGAATCAAAATTTAGATAATGATAGATAGGCACGTTCTCAATCATAAATAAATCATTAATCTTCGAACGAGTGAATGGTAAAAACCTGACTTGTACATAGATGAATCCTTGGTTGATTCCATGAAGATTTGCATAAAATTCTTTCACAACCGGAATGACTACAGCGACAGTAGTGTAGCATAACACTTCCCAATGCCTATAAATATTAATTTCTTCTACACAAGTATTTGGAGTATCCATACCTCTATTCACAAAGCCTCTTTCTTTGATAATCTTCCTCATCATCATCACTTAATCTCTACGCCTCGAAACTGATGAATTTTTGTCATTTGAAAACTCAAAATCTCGAGGTTAATACAAAGTTAGAAACCATTAGATGCAAATTTGGATAAAATACTTTCATTTTTCTGGAGTTTAAGGGGTTAAAAATGCGTTTTGGGGAGCTACTAGGACGAAATCTCGCCTAAAACCTCCAAAAATCATATTTTCAAACTCTAGGAACCATCTCTAGAACATCGGTGCCGGCGGCACCCAAACCTTGAAATTAAGTGCATCTCTCTAGAATAGGGCGCTGTCAGCCATCCGTTTTCAAAGTTGCATTGAACTTTGTTTTGGTTTGAAATATTCTAATTCTTAGTTACGATGCAATAGTTTTCAATCTTTCATGATATTTATGAACTAGACTCAATTATTTCTGGCTACATGCACAACTACTAAAACAAGCAAACAAACATAACAAAGATAAAAATGGGTTGCCTCCCATTAAGCACTTGGTTTAACATCGTCAACCTGATAAATATTTCATTACACAAGATGACTTAACGTTAAAACCTCTTTAAAATCTGGTCGATACCCTTCAAAATACGATTTTAATCTATACCCATTTACTTTAAATATTTTTCCAATTTTAGGATCCTTAACATCAATTGCTCCAAAAGTATAAACTTTTATAACAGTAAGAGGTCCTATCCACCTAGGCTTTTGTTTTCTAGAAAATAATTTCAATCTTGTACTGTATAGCAAAACTTTGTATCCATGTTCAAACTTCTTTCTTATTATCTTCCGATCATGCCATAATTTCATTTTCTCCTTATAAATTCTGTCAATATGATAAGATTCATTTCTAATTTCTTTCAGTTCATTCAATTTCAAAAATATCTTCTCACCTGCATTCTTTAAGTTAAAATTCAACTCTTCTATCGCCCAATATGCTTTATGCTTCAATTATATAGGTAAGTGGCAAGTCTTTCCAAATACTAGTCTATAAGGAGACTTTCCAAAAGGGGTCTTATAAGTAGTCCTATATGTCCCGTAATGCAGTATCTAATCTCACAGATCAGTCTAATTTGTGAAGATCCATAGTTTTCTCCAAAATTCTTTTAATTTAACGATTAGACACTTCTGCTAAACCACTAGGAAGGGGATGATAAGCAGTAGAGATTCTATGAATAACATTATATTTTTCAACCAATCTCTGAATCCTATTTTTCCTAAAATGAGATCCACCATCAGTTATGATCACTCTCGGCACTCCATATCTCGTCAAAAAAATTTTTCATTAATAACTTTGAAACACTCCGAGTATCATAACTAGGTAAAACAATTGCTTCGATCCATTTTAAGACATAATCAACAATGACCAATATATATAAATTTCTAAATGAATGAGTAAATGGCCCCATAAAATCTAATCCCCATATATCAATGATCTCAACTTCTAATGTAAAATTTAGAGGCATTTCATTTCTTCTAGAAATATTACCTACTCTCTGACTTGATCACTTGATTTTATATATTTGTATACATCCCTAAAAAAAATAGGCTAATAAATTATAGATTGTAAAATTTTACAAGTAGTTTTATCAGTTCCAAAATGTCCTCTAAATTCTGAATCATGACAACTTAGAATAATCAGTTCAGTTTCTTCATATGGCACACATCTTCTAATAATAGTATCCTTACACTGTTTATATAGATAGGGCTCATCCCAAAAGTAGAATTTAGCATCCTATTAAAATTTTTTTTGTTGTTGCCTTGTTAAATCATGTGGCAAAACATCACTTACTAAATAATTCCCAATATCAGCATACCAAGACAAATTCCTTTTTTAATATTATAAAGTTGCTCATCAGGAAAAGTTTCTGTAATTTCCTTCTCAAATTCATATAGTTTATTATACTCTAGTCTAGAATAATGGTCAACAATTTGATTATCAGTTCTTTTTCTATCAACAATCACAAAGTCAAAATTTTGCATTAGAAGTATCCATCTGATCAATCTCGGTTTTGCATCATTCTTTTGCATTAAATATTTGATAGCTGAATGGTCTGTATGGACTATACATTTAGTTATAATCAGATAAGGTCTGAACTTTTAGAAACCATACATAATATCTAATAATTCTCTTTTCGTAGTTGTATAATTAATCTGAGCTTCATTAAGAGTTTTACTAGCATATTAAATAACCCTGAACATTTTATCATACATTTGCCCTAAAACAACTCCAATCACAAAATCACTGGAATCACACATGAGTTTAAATGGTTTCTCCCAATCAGGTGAAACAATTATAGGGGCAGTGATTATTTTTCTTTTAAAAGTTCAAAGGCATTCAAACATTCTTCATTAAAATCAAATTTCTTGTCTTTTTCTAAAAGTTGACACAGAGGTTTAGTAATTTTCAAAAAATCTTTAATATAACGCCTGTAAAATCCAGAATGTACTAAGAAACCCCTCACCTCTCTCACTGTAGTAGGGGTGGTAATTTCTCAGTAACCTAAATTTTTGTAGGGTCAACCTCCATACCAAATTCGGAAATTTTATGCCCAAGTACAATTCCTCCTACAACCATAAATTGATATTTTTCCCAATTTAGAACTAGATTGGTTTTCTCACAAAGCTCCAAAACATTTTCTAAGTTATTCAAACATATGTAAAATGAAGTTCCAAATACAGAAAAATCATCCATAATTACTTCTATTCCATTATCAATCAAATTACTAAAAATTGACATCATACATCTTTGAAACGTTGCAGGTGCATTACATAATCCAAAATCTATTCTTCTAAAAGCAAATGTTCCATAAGGGCTAGTAAATCTAGTCTTTTCTTGATTCATAAGAGCAATAGGTAATGATGATAACCAATATATCCATCCAAAAAGTAAAGGTACTTGTGTCTGGTAAGTCTATCCAACATTTGATCTAGCAAAGGAAGAGGAAAGTGATATTTCCTCGTGGCTGCATTTAATTTTCTATAATCGATACAAATTCGTCAGCCATTAACTTATCTTGTTGGTATAATTTCATTCCGTTCATTCACATCAATAATCACTCCTCTTTTCATATGGACACAATGAATTGGACTTACCAAAGCACTGCCTGAAATTGGATAAATAATTCTAACATCAAGCCATTTTAAAATTTCTTTCTTAACTACTTCTTTCATCATTGGATTTAATCTCCTTTGCGGATTAACTCTAGGTTTATGTTGTCCATCCAACAAAATTCTATGCATACAGATCAAAGGACTGATTCCTTTAATATCGGTTAAGGTCCAACCAAAAGCCTTTTTGCATCTTTTTAAAGTATCCAATATTTTTTTCCTTGATATTCATTTAAATTCGAAGATACAATAACTGGTAAGGTAAATGATTCTCCTAGAAACATGTACTTTAAATGATTAGGAAGAATTTTCATTTTAAGTTCAGGAGGTTTTATGATAGATGGAATTAAACTTTTATCATCACTTTTCATAGTATCCAACATTTCAAGTCTTTTTTGAACATAGTTTAAATATTCATTCTTCATATCATCAAAATCATCTTCAATTTCATTATCATCCTCACATTTCAATTTTTCATATTCTATTTTCTCTTCCAAAATCTCTTTAAAATGATCATCTCTCAAATAATCACAGATTTCAATTCAAAAGCATTCATCATCTTTTTCTATTGAGGGATATTTGATAAATTTAAGACTATTAAATGCCACCTCTTGATCATTAACTCTCACAGTTAATTCTCATTTTTGATCATCAATCATAGCTCTTCCAGTGGCAAGACATGGTCTTCTCAAAATAATTGGGATTTATTTATCTTCCTTCATATCTAATACAATAAAGTTCACAGAAAAGTTAAATTTATCCACCTTAACTACTACATCTTCCACAACTCTTTTAGGATAAGTAATGGAACAATCAACTAACTGAAGAGTCACAAAAGTAGGTGAAATTTCTTCTATTCCCAATTTTTTGAAAGTTGATAATGGCATAAGGTTAGTACTAGCTCCTGGATCACATAAAGCTCTTCCAAAAAATTTTTCACCTATAGTAAACGGGATAGTGAAACTATCAGTCTTTATGTTTTTTGGGAAGCCTTTTCTGAATAATTGCACTACACACTCGTGATCTATGAACTTTCTTTTCCTTTTAAGAATATCCTTCATAAACTTCACATAATCAGGCATCTGTTCTAATGCTTCTGATCTATAAAAAAATACATATTTCTTTGTCTTAATTCTTATTAATTTCTAAGGATATTATGCTTTAATGAAAGGTATTTTTTGTGTTTTTGGATGTAGGTAATGTAAAAAGGTCTAAGAAGGAAAAAGGAGCAAAAAGGAGCAAAAAGGAGCAAAGATGGAGCAAAATACCAAAAGTATAAAAAAATATGGCCTGGCGCCTAGGCGCCAGACTCGATACAAAAACTGTCAAGTTTTTTACAACGTTTGATCAGTTATTTTGACGGAGTGAGCGGTTATTGGACATTCTAGAAGGCTGGCAGTTGTTCCTTGATAATAAGACATGTGATACATTGCATTTGGACGCTCCAAAATGGTTTTAATCGCGAAGAGGTGTGAGCCAAAGTGATGAGGTGCGAAGAACTAGACGCGGTGTCCGGCGCCTAGGCGCCAGATTCCAGCACCTAGGCGCCAGACCAACCTTCTAGAAGATTCATTGAATGTGGACATGTTTTGAAGAGGTGCCTCAAGGCAACTCTTGAAACCTATAAATAGAGGTCCATTTCTTCAGAAAACGTGCCCCTCCCATTGTACCTCTTTTTCTTATCTACTTTAGGATCTCTCATCCTTAGAGAGAGAATTAGAGAGAGAAATTTAGGGCCACTTTTGTTTAGTTTGGTGAGTTTATTTTCAAGTTATTGCATCTGGAGTTCATTACACTGTGGAGTCAGTAGGAATTAGAAAATCTGTAGAAGAAATATTTGAGATAAGTATATTTTTATATTTGATTCAAAGTTTAATTATCATGTTTTGTTATTTATTTTCAATGTGTTCCGAGTAGTTAGTTACTTTCTTACTTCAATTATGAAGAGATAAATAAGATAATATAAAGAATCGATGGAGAATTAAAATTCAAATTATTTTCAAAATATTGTGATGACATTAATACCTGATCTTACTTTACTTTTTAAATTGGCCGTTTGAATTGTTAAAACTTGTTGAAGAGTTTTGAGACCTTGAAGGAGAAGAACTCTTAACTTGTAAATGTCACATGAATCTTTAGGTAGTCGAAGGTCATGTGCGGGCTATTCATGGTGAAGTGCAAATAAATAGGAAGATAATATTTAAAGGGCGTAGAATTGATAAGTTTTTAGAGTGACAGACTAAATTCTTATAATTTGATTTATAGACTAGGAAATGGTCACTAATAGGGCCGACCATAGCCACCCTTAGACATCTAGAAGTGTGAGCCTAGATTAACCCATTCTACTAACAATACATCCAGACCTATTCTGTAAATTAGTCAATGTTCTTTGCGTACGGATCAAAGGGTAAAGAATAGGAATGCTTCTATTCTGTACAATACCATAAATCAAATTCTCCAACGAATATTAAATTATCTTAAAAATCTTAGATTAATTAAAGGAAAGAAAGTTGTTTATTTTATATAGAATTCATAAAATCATTATCTTATTATTGTTTTCTTTATTGCATCTAGTAAATTAATAGTAATTTATAATCAAATTAAAATATAAAATAAAAATATTTTTACTATTTTATTTCGCTTTCACTTCATAGAAAATTTATTTCTATAAATCTTCCCCGTGGGATCAGATCGGGGTCTTTGTTTAAAAACCCTATATTACTTGAAACGATACGTATACTTGCGTAGTACCCCTAGTGTGTAAAAATATTTACTAAATTATATAATTAATTTTATACACTAGCCGCTATTTATAATTTAAGTCAAAGTTTTTGGCTATCTTTTGGAAGCAAACATTACTGCGTTAAGCGCGGCTCGGGTCAAGTTTTTGGCGCCGTTGCCGGGGATGGAAATGAAGTAAGGAAGAAAGAAATATAATAGTTAAATTTTATATTTATTGCTTGTTTTATGTGAAGATTTGGTTCTGAAGGATTAATACCTTTAGATTCTGAATTGGAAAGAACAATTAGAAAAATTAAAAAGGGAAAACAAATTAAAAAATTTCAAGAAATGGCTACTTTACAAAATCCAATTGAACTTAATGATCAAAATGTTTATAAACCATTAAGGGATTATGCTAACCCTACAGTATTATGAACTTCATAGTAGTATTCAAATACCCACTCGTAGATGCTTAATTCTTTTGAACTTAAACCGTCTATTATTCAAATGGTGCAAAACAATCAATTTGGTGGATCACCAAATGAGGATCCAAATTTACATCTTGTTAGTTTTTTAGAACTTTGTGCTACCTTTAAATATAACAATGTTTCTGATGATGCTATTAGACTTAGACTCTTTCCTTTTTCTTTAAGAGATAAAGCAAAGATGTGGTTAAACTCATTAGCGACTGGTTCTATTAAAACATGGGCTGAAATGGCACAAAAACTCCTTGCTAAATATTTTCCTCCTTCTAAAACTGCTAAATTAAGAAATGATATTACTTCATTTAGTCAATTTGACGGGGAGACAATATATGAAACTTGGGAAAGATTTAAAGAACTATTAAGAAAATGTCCTCATCATGCTTTACCTGATTGGTTGATTATTCAAACATTTTATAATGGATTAATTGGATCTTTAAAATCAATTATTGATGTTGCTGCTGGAGGTTCTTTAATGTCTAAATCATTTGAAGAAGCTTACACTTTAATTGAAGAAATGTCTAATAATAATTTTCAATGGCCTTCCGAAAGGATTAACCCTAAAAAGATGGCCAGTATTCAAGATAATGAAGCCTTTTCTATCTTAGCTTCACAAGTTGCAGCAATGTCTAAGAAATTAGATAATTTTGCAATTAATATTTCACATAATAACTCTGCTAATATTGAAGATTCTCAAACTATTGAAACTTTACAAGCTATTGCAAGTAAAAATAATCCTTATTCAAATTATTATAATCCTGGGTGGAAAAATCATCCTAATTTTAACTGGAATAATTCACAACAACAATGGGGTAATAATCAATCTCATCCCACTGGAAATTGGAATAATCAAGTTAATTCAAATTATAAACCTCCTGGATTTAATAATCAACAGAAAAAGTTATCAATAGAAGAATTAATTATGCAAATGAATAATCAATTACAAAATCAAAATACTGCTATTTGTAATATTGAAAAATCAAATGAGGCAAATTGCTACTTTAATTAATAAGAGACCTGTAGGAACACTTCCTAGTAATGTTGAAATCAATCCAAAGGAAACTGGAAAAGAACATGAACAAGTTAAAGCTGTGCAACTTAGAAGTGGAAATGAATTAAAAGAAAAATTGTAGAATGAAATTGAAAAAGAGATTGAGGTTGAAGAGATTGAAAAACCTAAAGAAACTCTCTCTCCTAATCAAGATCGATCGTTATACCTCGTTAATGTGGAAGTTGAAAAACCACCACCACCTTTTCCTCAATGACTTAAATAGCAGAAACTTGATCATCAATTTTCTAAGTTCTTTGAAATTTTTAAGAAACTTACTATTAACATACCTTTTGCTGAAGCTTTGGAACAAATGCCAACTTACGCAAAATTTATGAAGGATATTTTAAGCAAAAAACAAAAATTTGAAGCTTTTGAAACTGTTGCATTAAGTGAAGAATGCAGTGCAATAATTCAAAAGAAATTACCTGAAAAGCTTAAGGATCCTGGAAGTTTCACTATACCCTGTGCTATTGGAGAAAAATTTTGCGGAAAAGCTTTATGTGATTTAGGGGCAAGTATTAATCTCATGCCATTTTCTATCTTTCAAAGATTGGATTTAGGAGATATTACTCCCACCACTGTAACTCTTCAGTTAGCTGATAGATCTATCACTTATCCTAAAGGAGTTTTAGAGGATGTCCTTGTTAAAGTGGATAAATTTATCTTCCCTGTAGATTTCATATTACTTGACATGGAAGAAGATAAAGAGATACCTATTATTTTAGGAAGACCATTTCTAGCTACCGGACGAGCTATGATTGATGTGCAAAAAGGAGAATTAACCATGAGAGTCAATGATCAAGAAATTAAATTCATTGTTCTTAAATCAATGAAGTACCCTGATAAAGAGAAATGTTATCGAATGGATATGATTGATTATTTAATTGAAAAACATTATCAAGAAAAATGTAAAGTTATTTCTGAAGAAAAAGTTGAATTTTTAACTGATGAAGAAGAAGTAGTAGAAGAAGAAGAGACTCATTTTATTAAAGATAATTGTGAAACTTTAGACTTAACTCAAAATGATATACTTTTACCCTCAATTAAAAAAGCACCTGAACTGGAATTAAAAATGTTACCTTCACATTTAAAATATGCGTTTCTTGGAAATTCGTTAACTTTACCTATTATTATTTCTTCTGAACTGAGTAAAGATCAAGAAGAAAAATTACTAGGTGTATTAAAGAATTATAAGAAAGCTTTTGGTTGGACTATTGCTGATATAAGAGGAATAAGCCCTTCCATTTGCATGCATAAAATTTTAATGGAAGAAAATTTTAAACCTACTATAGAATCGCAAAGAAGATTAAATCCTATCATGAAAGTGGTTGTTAAAAAAGAAATTATTAAGTGGATAGATGCTGGTATTATTTATCCTATTTTGGATAGTCAATGGGTAAGTCCTATTCATTGTGTTTCGAAGAAAAGAGGTGTAACTGTCATTGTTAATGATAAAAATGAACTTATTCCTACAAGACAAGTTACTGGATGCCGAATTTGTATTGACTATAGGAAATTAAATAAAGCCACTAGAAAGGATCATTTTCCTTTACCTTTCTTGGATCAAATGCTCGATAAATTAGCTGGACACTCATATTTCTGTTTTCTGGATGGATATTCTGGTGATCATCAATTACTTATTGCTCCTGAGGACCAAGAAAAGACAACTTTTACAAGTCCTTATGGAACATTTGCTTTTAGAAGAATGCCTTTTGGTTTATGTAATGCACCCGCAACTTTTCAAAGATGTATGATGTCAATATTTTGTGATTTGATTGACAAAGGAATTGAAATATTCATGGACGATTTTTCAGTCTTTGGAACTTCTTTTGAATCTTGTTTGGAAACATAGTCAAAGTTCTAAAAAGATGCGAAGAAACAAATTTAGTTCTTAATTGGGAAAAATGTCAATTCATGGTCACAGAAGGCATTGCACTTGGACACAAAGTATCATGAAAAGGGATGGAAGTAGATCAAGCAAAAGTGAAAATTATTGCTAAATTGCAACCACCTACTACTGTTACTGATGTGAGAAGTTTTCTAGGTCATGCTGGATTTTATAGAAGATATATAAAGGATTTTTCTAAAATTGCTAAACCTCTTTGTCATTTATTAGAAAAAGATGCAAAATTTGAATTTAATGAAGAATGTATTAATGCTTTTAATATTCTAAAAGAAAAATTAATAACTGCACCTATTATTGTTGCACCTGAGTGGAATAAATCTTTTGAATTAATGTGTGTTGCAAGTGATTTTGCAATTGGAGCTGTATTAGGACAAAAATATGAGAAAATTTTCAAAGTTGTATATTATGCTAGTAAAACTCTCACTGTAACACAAAGAAATTACACTACCACCGAGAAAGAGCTTCTAGCTATAGTATATGCCTTCGATAAATTTAGACCTTATCTTCTTGGTATTAAATGCATAGTTCATACCGATCATTCTGCGATTAAATATCTAATATCTAAGAAGGATTCTAAACCTAGTACTTATAAGATGGGTTTTACTTCTACAAAAATTTGATTTTCAAATAGTAGATAGAAAAGGAACTCGAAAACCAAATTGCTGATCATTTGTCTAGAATTAAAAATGATATTATTTCGGAAGAAAATATAAATGAGAAATTCCCTGATGAATCTTTATATGTTATTCAAAGATACAAAACACAGTGGTATGCTGATATTGTTAATTATTTAGTTAGCAATATTTTGCCTTATGACTTGGATAACAAATTTATTAAGAAATTTAAATATGATTGTTGACCTCATTTTTGATGAGGTCTTCTCTTCTTCTCTTTAGTACTTAGGATCTAGCCTTAGGCTTTTCCTTTGACTATCTTAGAAGACTAGAATTGAGACCCACCACCTAGAAATTCAAACCACTTCTTAACTCCCTGCAAACTCCACAAACTTGACTATAGACCCCTAATCACCTAGAGGGTTGAAATCAAATGTGGAAGTTTAAAGGATGAGTTCCTATAGGACTCTTTGGCCTTAAGACTGCCCTGGGTGGCCTGGTCTGGTGAAGGGCTGACTTACACATACACTACACCTATGCACTACACTCTCACACACCTCCTAAAAACACACCCATACCTGACTTGACCTCCTGACTCATGTAGGTGATTCACATGGATGGTCCTTAACCCCTAAGCCCTCGAGCAAGAGGGTTAGGAACAACATGATGAATGCCTCAAATGAGTCCCTTCATGGCTCATGTGGGCTTGATATGGCTTCATGGCTCAACAAAAATGATTTCATTTCACTTACATCCACCCAATCTTCAATTTTCCAAATTTTCAATTTTTGACCCCTGGACCCTACACCCACCAACCCTACCAAATGCCCTCGAAACTACCCAAATTTCTCAAAAATTTCCAAATTACCCAAAATTCCTCAAAACCATTCCTAAACATTTCCACATCACTCAAATTGACCATTCCTAGCCAAAAATACCAAAAATTCCAAGAATACCCTCCCAATACCTTCCAAATACCCAAAATACCCCTTTTAACCCAAAAATCCAAAAATTCAGAAAATTCCCAGAAAATTCCAGAAAATCCCAAATATTCCCAATTTCATTTTGTTCAACTACACCATGGGCCAATTTTGTCAATTTACCCCACTTTTATCAAAACCCCCAATTTGACCCATTTTAACCCAAAGTAAACCCAATGTCAAACCAAACCTACCCAATTGACCGAAATTCTAGTCCAATTCAATTCTAAACTTCAATTCAACATCCCAAACACCAATCTAGACCAAATACAAGCCCAATTTGATTGGCATTGGGATCCAATTTCACTTTTGGCCTTAAAGCCCAATTTGGACCTATGACCCAAACCTAACCCAAACTCACCCATTTCAACTCCAATTAACCCCAAATCTTTTCTAAACCTCCCTTGACATCTCCATAAACAAAACACTAACATGATTTGCTCAAAATTTAGACCCAAACCCCCCTCAAATTTAACCCAAAGCTAAAAAGCCCAATTTTGACCTAAACTTAAACCTAGCCCAAATGAGCCCAAACCCCAAAACCAAAACCCAACCAAAGTTGAAACCTCTTTGAAACACTCCCATAAACATTTCCCAACATTAATTTTGCATCAATTTCAACCCCAGCCCAACATTGACCCAAATTAGCCCAATTTGGCCCACTTTTGCCCACTTACCAATTAAACCCAAAGTCAAACCAATTCAAACCCAAATCACTTCAAACTTGTCTCAAATCACTCATGACACATCCTTAAACTAAACCCAACATTTATTTGGCATGGCCCTTTGCAAAATTTTCATCTAAAAGCCCACTTCTAAAGGACATTCAAAAGCCCATTCCAAACCAAACTCAAAAGCCCAAGCCCATCCTAAAGCCCACATTACAATCTCATCTCATCCTCACTTAGTTAAAATCATTCCTAAGTCCTAAATCAGCAATCAAATCTTTCTAAACAAAGCCATATGACAAACCATCCAAATTTTACACCAAATTACCAAAAATTCTTAAAAACCATTTTTATGAAATTGACTAAACTTTTCCCTAAGCCAAAGACAAGCCATGCAAGCCATGGACAAGCCACATGAAGCCATGGAGAGTTTGACATGTGATCAAGCCATTAATGGAAAAAGGAGGACCCCCTTTCCTAATCCTTCTTAAGCCTTTTTACCTTAAGCATGTCACACTCTAAACCATGCTTTGCCACCTAATCCATGGATGGAGACTTCACCACTCCATGGCAATCGACCTAATCGATCCTCTCAGCCCAAAATCAGAGCCATGGGGAGGTGCACCCAACCCAAACCAATGGGTTGACCAAATTGAAGCTAAAATAGCCCTTTCCCTTTCTACTTTGATTCAACCACTTTACACATGTCAAACCTCGATTGAATACACCAAACCCCCGCCACGACCCACCCGAACAAGATGGTGACCGAGTGCCGGCCGGCCGCCCACCGAGCCGCCGGAAAACACCATGGCCGAAACCTCGGGAGGAGCCAAACTTTGGAATTCTCCTTGCCGAGCCGCCCCATGCCTAGTGGTCACCATGGCTGTTCTTCTCCTCACCGTAGCAAGTCGATCCCAAGCCCTAACTCCCCCGGGAGGCCCTCCGACCATGCCTATTTAAACACCACCCCCTCTCGGCCATGAGAGGAGAGTTGCACAAACCTTGCCAAAACTCTGCCAAAATTGTTCCAGACCCCTCTTCATACACAGAGCACTTGATCCCCAGTGAGATCCCCCTGCCATTTCTTCTCTGTGAGCTCAATTTCAGAGTTGAAATCCAAGCCCAAAACCAGGACACTTCCCCACGGTGAACCAATCCCCAAATTGATTGGTCCTACACCTTCACCAGACCAAGGGAAGGTGTCCACCAGCAAAAGCCCCATCTCCAGGCCACCCAGTTGCTCCAGACTCCAAGCTTTGTGATCAGCTGTGGTCGAAGTTCAACCTAGACAATTCACCAGACCAGGAGACTTCATCTGGAGCTTGCCAGGATCCAATCGAAGGTGCAACAACTCTCAGATCGAAGCTTCACTTCTCCGAGCAAAGGTATGAACTCATTCTTCTTCCCGAGCTTACGGAGATTCTCCATTTCATTTGAGTAAATTTCAATGCATGTTTATCGTATGGATGTGTTCGTCTCTTCAAGACGAATCCATAGAGCATAAGAACACGAAAATCCATTGAGAATCGAGTGAGTTCTTAGGGTTAGAGTGTGGACGGTCACGGGATCACACCAGTCATGGACGATGAACGGATGCCGTCCATTTAATACACGCGCGGACGGACGGCTCGGATGGCGTCGGACCGAGAGACGGTACGAGAACCGCGGGGCCCGGGTTGCCGACTCGGATGGCGGCGTCGAATGGGAGCGCGCCACGCGGCATTTCGGAGGCTGCCGAGGTTGACGCGGCGCCGCGTGGATAAGTAGATAAATAGGGTATTTTCTATTTATTTAATTCCCGTAACTTTAAAAATCCATATCTTTGTGTAGAAAAATCACAAAAATAAAATAAAAATACCCCCTTGCTCAGTGAACAGAGGAGAATAATGTGGGAAAGAAATCATTTAATTTCATCAAGTATTTTATTTTTAATAATTTATTTACTCTCTGCATACATTTAATTCTCCATGCATTCATACAATTCACCATGGCATGAGACCATAGGGCTTTGAAGCCTCGCACTTGGGAACATTCCCTGAATTTTCCAAGGTCAGAGGCCATCTCTGTGAAAAGTTATTGATTTTTCAAATGCATGTTGCTGTTTTAAGTATTTTAATTTCAAAAATTAGCATGTTGTGAAATAAATTCTAGGAAAATTTGGTGATGTCCCTTATGACCAGAGAACCCTAGGAAAAATAGGATTTGAGTTAATTCACTTAGATTAACCCTAATTGGCTTAAATACCCAAAATAGACCCCTAATTAATTAGAGCTAACCATAGATCAAATTGACTTGAAATCAATTCTCCACTGACCTTTAGGATCAGAGGAACCCACCATAAAAATTTGAGGTCAATTGGACTTGGTTAGCCCCACTAATTGGGTTGATTAAGCCACTTAGCCATTTTAAACTTTAAAAATTCATAACTTTCAAAATATCTTTCAAAAATTCACCAAATTGGTTTTGGAGTCTCTCTGATATCAGGGGAGTTCAGGAAAATTAAAATTTCAATTTTCTAAAAAAGTTGATTTTTAATATTATTTTAATATTTTTAATAATTAAAAAATAATAAAAATCACAAAAATAATAAAATTCACCAAAATGTCATATTTTGAATTTTAATCACTTAGGAACAAGTCCCATATTTTTCCTAGGTCTATTTAGTGAGATATTAATTTTTAAAGCTCTAGGGTAATTTTAAAATTAAAAAAAATATATTTTCTAGCATTTTCACCAAAATAATTATAATAAATCAAAGAAAAATCAGAAAATTGCAAAGTTTGGTTCTCTGGAATCCTTGACATCAGAGAGAATTTGAAAAATTATAAAATTTATTTTTCAACATTTATTTTATTTTTAAATTAATTAATACTCCAGAACTTAAAATAATTCTAATAAATAAAATATAATTCAAAAAATTACAAAATTTGGTCCAAGTGGTCCTCTGGTCATTAGGAATGTCCCCTAATTTTCTTAAGGACAGAAACTTTCCCTTGGTCATATCATTGAATTTTCCTTGGAAATTTCTCTTTTCTACTAAAAATAATTATATAAATAAATTAAATGCAGAAAAATCACATTTTCTCCTCTCATGTCTTTATTGAAATATGAGTGAAGTCTCATAAAAATTTCAAGTTCATTTGAGTTCAATTTAGTGAGTTATGAAATTATTAGGCTTAAAGGGCAAAATGGTAATTAAAATTTTAACCCTTAATTAAAACTTTAGGTTTAATAAAAATTAACAAGTAAAATATTTTGATCCTAATCTGATTTGGATGATTGAAATTTAAATAATTGAAGGGTAGAAACCCATTAAGTAATTTAAAATGATTAAACTTTAATTAAATAATTAATTGAATTTGGAAGAATAATAAAATTGGAATTATTAAAATAAGGGATATTATTAGGAAGACATTTATTCTTTAATTTAAAAATCCCTAAATTAATCATCTCATTAATATTCAACTCTTAATTAAAGTGATAACTCAAATTTAAAATATTAAAAGACTTAATCATTAAATTAAATTAAATCATTAAACTCTTTCAAAAAATTTCAATTAAATTAAATTAAATTAAGATTAAAAGTTGAATTAAATTAAATTAAAATTAAATTAAATTAAATAAACAAATTAAATTAAATTAAATGAATTAAATACATTAAATTAAATAAATAAATAAAATTAAATTAAATTAAATTAAATTAAATTAAATTAAATTAAATTAAATTAAATTAAAATTAAATTAAATTAAATTAAAATTAAATTAAATTAAATTAAGAAATTAAATCAAATAAATTAAATTGAATTAAATTAAATCAAATCAAATTAAATTAAATAAATTAAATTAAAATAAATTAAATTAAATTAAATTAAGTTAAATTAAATAACCTCACTTAAGACACGAAGAAATAAATCTAAAATAACTTGAACACTATTCCAAACTTAAATCATTAATTTGAACTTAAATTTGAATCACAAATCATTAAATATCATTTTGCCCTTAGGAGCCTTAGTTATCATAACTCCTAAATAGAACATTAAAATGAAATGTTACTTCACTTATAGGACATTCAAATATCCTAGTTCATCGAGCAAGTTAACAAAACTTGAAAACCCCGGACGATCGATTCATTTGCACAATTAAATTCATTTGGACTTGAAACAATCCTAGAAATATTGAAAAGATGTTTAAGATTTTTCTTAAGCACTTCCTCAATATGATAGGATATTTACAAGAACAATTGAACTTAATTGTTCTTCGATGAAGAAAATCGTCTTCAAACTAAAAACACAAAGAACCTAGACGTCATAGGAAATGACTAGCTATAGGATTAGGAACTTGGTAGAAAACCATAAACCTTTCCCTTAGCTTTACCTAGGAACTTGCTTAAATATTCTAACTGTATTTTAAGTGCAGCTTGGAATGACGGGAAGATCCTCCAGGTACGCTTTTATTTTATTGCAATTTATTTTATTGTAATTTATTTAATCGCATCGCACTTTATTTTTCTTGCATGATAAATAACAGTTGCATGAAAACCCACACCTTTAGGACAGAAACCAAAACCGAAACCCATAACTAAATTAAAAGACACTACAAGATAAAATTCACCTCCACAACATTTCAAAATATAAGACAACTCAAAATTTAATCACAAACGAACACAAAACTACAACTACAACTAAATTAAAACGTCTCATTGAATGATCGGGAATACCTCGGATGATGTAACCCACGTGTTGCTAACGGGATTTCCCACGGTCCAAATGAAAGTGCGGAACTCATTTAGTTGAGTTTAGCAAGTCATCCGGACTAAGTGAATCCGATAAAAATAATGATCCGGAAGGATGGAACCGTGGGATCTTAACCGGTGTCGTTATAATCAACTTTAAGATTTGTTTTAATTAAAACACAAAAAACACTTGGAAATTAAGACTTCTCTAAACCAGAACACTTCTCTCATCTCCCGATTTATGATTTCTAAAACTAAACCCCTGCAACAACAAGGAGCTCGGAGCATGGTGGGCAGCACGGCCATCGTCGTCAGCAAAACTTGAACCTACTTCAGCAAAACTTTCTTAGAATTAAATAACAAAGCCATAGGACTTCGAGGTAGTTTGCCTAGTGCAACATAAATCCTCAATTTTTCGTTAGGCATTTGCATTGCAAATTAAGCCCTAACCGGTCTTAGGATTCCGAGGTAGTCGTCCGGTACGACATAAACCCTCATATCTTCTAGGCAATTTGTATGATTCTATCATATAAATATAAGTCCTAATTAATTAAAATTGGCAAGATTAAAACAGTAAATAAACATTAGGACTTTCCTAAATTCAAGCCAAACAATAGGATAGTCGGGAGATTACCGAAGTCTGCTTCGAATCCGTAATTTCTCCTACTTTTCTTCCTTTGAATTTCCCAAAATAAAAATGTTCCAAATTTGATCCATTCCCTATTGAAATTCCAAAACTCAACCCCTTGAAAACTTAAACTTTGAAATTCTTGAGAGCAGAATTATTGATTATTATCGAGAGTTTTCTTAGGTGATTCCCGTCACTTAAGATGTAATTAACTATAGGGGCTTGCCCTTATAGGGAACTTTAAGAACCCAAGTAATATAAACCCTGTTTAATAGTTTCATATTAAGCAGGGGAATTTGTCGGCTTATAAAATTGGTTCGCAGACCAAACGGATGTCACTAAACCTTTCTAGTTTATTTAATCGAGCCCCATTATCAAGCGAGTGTGTCTATTCTTCGGGATAGATACACGGTTTGTGGTGCGGCGCTCGTTTATATAAACTATTCGGGATGTGAGATCGGTTTGATTTCATATCTTAAAGTTTTCAAATTTAAAATTATTTTCAAAATCAAATACTACTTTTCAAATTATTTATTTAAATTAAATTAAAATTCGCCGACAACTTCTGTAGGCGACCCCTTTTCAAAATAAAACACATAACCTAAAAATATGCCGACATACTTCGGCGACTCCACTTGGGAAAAGTTCCTCTCTCCATTTTAATCGAATAGTTCGCTTTCAAAAATCGGTAGTGTATCCATGTCCCTAATGGATCAAACTACCCTTCTTTCCGTTGGAATACTATGTTCATTTCTACCTTGAACAAGTATAACCAACATTCTCTCGGATTTAGGAGCCACTTGTTTAGACACCCCTAAACAGAGAGGTTCCGAGATCCTTTTACCTCATTTCTGAGGTGGGGTGGACCCCCAATAGGTGTTAGTTTAGGAGTGATCCTTCGAGTCGAGAAGTCTTGCTTAAGACTCTCTTTTCCTTTCCAACTCCGATTCAGATTCCTTACTTTCTCTACACCTTTGAACACTCCGTTCTAAATAAACAAACCCTCTAATAAGTGATTCTTTTAATAAGTGATTCCTTTTTATAAATACATGAACATGAATGAGTTCGGACTCTTTTCAATTCCTTTCTTTTCGTCCTAAAGAAAAGAAGCATAACTTGGGACTGACAACCAGAATCTACCTGCGGAAATGGAAGCCCCGAAACCGATTTTCTCTTTCACCAATGGATCGGACCTCGCCGTGCTATAAGGATGAGTTGCCCGACAATGGAATCATCCGATTTGGACAAGGATTTGAAAACACGAACGTCGAGGTCACCGACGTCTCCCTTTTCGCACTGATGAATAAGGTATCTGAAACTGAAGAGCCGCTGCTTGAATTCAACCTTAGGTCAACCCAAGAATTCCCTCCTCTGCAAAGGATCCCGACTAAGAGGAATACTGTTGTCCACAGGAGGACTGTTCTTTCTACCCCCACTGGTCTAGTTGTTTCTGCACCTGCCCTGACTTTCGCCAAATCAAAGGGGAAAGAAATCCAAGATTATGATGGACTCGTTACCGTGGAGGGTACGGATCTTCCTGTAAGACCTTCCGTTTTCGAGATCGGGTCCGGTTCAAGAATTCCGTCACTAACAAAGACCCGGAGAAGAAACAGAAATAGAAGGATCGCTAAAGAAGCCGTGGCCGCTGAAATTGCTTTCCTAGAGGAAATTCCAGAATCGCCGAATATACACCATCGCTCGAATACATACCACTCGTTGGGAGGAAGCAGATTTCATCCCCTCTCCGCCGCAGAAGATGAAGAAAACATTCGCAAGATTGCCGCCAAATTACCACGACCCGCATATTATAACGAAAGCCGCAAGAAAAGAACTAGAACTACGCCGTTTGCTCGACCGCAAACTTTGGTAGAAAAGTTAGCAAAGAAGGAAAACGCGCCCGTATCGAAATTCTACGGAGGATAGGGCGGGTGCCGATCAAATCCCGTCTTGGGCCCCGAGTAGAACCCGCCATCATGACGGAAAAGCCAAGTAAAAGGATGAAGGCTAGTCCGCCCGTTGTCGTCTCGGGATTACGGATTAGGGAGGATACCACCTTCCAGCATTTGGCGCGACGGACCATCCGGTCCTAGACCTTCGTCGCCGGAAGGATGGTATGGCGTCCCACTACTGGGCGATTGAGATTGAAACGAGCGGCCGAGAAAGAAAGTCTTGCCGGAGACTTGAATGCGAAGAAAGTGCTACCGCGATGAAGGGGACTCGTGAGAAGGGAACCCGGCAGCTATCGCACGACAACCACGAAGACACACAGAAAGCCCCGCTAGAAGATGCCATGGAAAAGTTGAGAACCGATATCCGACGGTTGGCAAAAGAAAGAGAGGAAAAGTTCGGAGACGAGATTGATTCATCGGAATTTATGGACGACGAATACGCAGAAATCAACATGGTTGAGACACGAGCTTCATCAGCTTCGCAAGGTGCTCCTGCAGCCGCAGAGAGAGAGGAGCCAGAACTGATGAGAAGGCAGCTTCAGAAAAAGATGATACGATCGCTCAAATGGCGAAAAGGATGGAAGAGATGGCCGTAGCTCTGGCCACTCTCCAGAGTCAAGTACAACCACATAGAGAAACACCCCCAGAGGTCATTCACATTGTAGACGGAGGAAAGGAGATTACGTCCGTCAATGGGGATGATCAGTGAAAAGGATACAACACAAAGTATGATTCCCGAAAAGGATATCAAGAACTTGGTAGAACGACAGAGTGCGAGAAGCCTTAGCACAATCAAAGAGCGGGACATCCATTCGGACGGGTAGACCTTACCCCGAAGAATTCGACGCTGTCCAATACCCGAAAGGCTTCGTACCACCTCTCGTTTAAGACCTTCGATGGAACCGGGAACCCTCGACGAGCATGTAGCACACTTTCGTGCCGGTTGTTGCAATGCCGGCGGGAGCGATGCATTACTCTTCCGACGAGTTCGTCGGCGATCCGTCGGGAATCGCCTTCGGCCGGTATGCGGAATTACCAAACGGTTCGGTAAAGACATTCTCGGAGCTAGAGAACCTCTTCATCAAGCGATTCGCCGGAGCTCGGCACCACATCACTATAGGTGATTTAGTGGTAGAGAAGCGAAGCCGAATGAAACTTTGGTGGATTACATACTCCGATGGAGGAACTTAAGCATGAAGTGTGAACCACAAGTCGCAAGAACAAGCATGCGATCGGCATTTTACTTAAAAGCATTCACGGCCCGATAGCACTTCTCCTCAAGGGATTCTACTATTAAGACTTTCGAGAAGTTGTTAAGCAAGGCCGGAAGCTTGCAAGAAGAGGCAAAGCAATTAAGTTTCACCGACAAGACGGATAAACAAAAGCCCGTAAAGACTTTTGAAAAGAAATCCGGGATCGTCGCAGCGAGTTGACAAAGGCAAGCAGCCGATGCAAATACCACCGTAACGGCCGCAACAACCACAACGGAATTACCGGCAACCCGGCCCGGCCTATCGGTCATCTCCGCGGTATGAACAACCGTCTCGTCCGCAACATACATTAAGAGAGCTTTTGAGCGAGAGAATATCCGTTCAAGAATGAAGCGAGTGCCGAAAATGTTCCGTAGTCCGATGAAGACTCCGGATTTCCAGTGCCCGAGCCTAAAAGACCGGAAGAGGTCAACAAGAAGGGTGATCCCAACTTTTGCCCTTACCACCGGATGCTTGGACACAAAATAGAAGATTGCATTACCTTCAAAAGTTGGCTCAATGACAACCTTCGGAAAGGAATATAACGATCCCGAAGGAGTACATGAAGGAACCCCGAAAAGGAGGTTCCGTCAATGTTATCTCGACCGATCCCATCATTCCGATAGATCCCTATACGACCGACGATGGATGGACTACCGCTTGGACGAGGTCTTCGAAAAGATTTTAGACGGCATCCGGACCGCTTCGGTGCGAGCTTCAATTCAAAGTTTGAAACCTGTTAAGCCGGTACTATCACTTGCGATAGAAGAACCACCTCAACAGGAGACGATTGAAGAAAAGAAGAAAATTGACGAAGAAGAGAAGACTGAGGCACCTAAGGCTAGACTAGGGGCTGCTTATCCTAGGATAGTTGTCTCCGATTCGGGGGAGAA